>JAAGNO010024244.1:5761-38128 GCA_033439905.1 Ceryle rudis
GATATTTATAAAATAATACCCAATCTTGATAGAATATGTGTAAAAATGTTAGAAAGACTTACCCTTTAGATATTTAAATTTCTTAACTTTCCCCTCCGCCGGTTAAGCTGTATTCTTCCATTTCTGTGGGGGGGGAAGGGAGGGTGATAAGGGGGGTTTTCTTCCCCCCCAGCCCTGCCCGGGCAGCGGCGGGAACTGCTGCGGGCGCTGCCCGACGATGGACGGTCTCCTTTGCCGGGGGCGGAGGTGCGAGAGGAAGCTGAGAGGTTGAGGAGCAGCTGGGAGGCCGAGCAGGAGGCGGACTGGTGAAGCCAGGCCCTGTCCTCCTCGGGAGGGAAACGGCAGCGCCTGTCACAAAGCACCCAGGATCAGGGGGACCCTGCACCGTGCCCCTGTCAGACCGGAGACAGGAGTCTGGGTGAGGGGAGTGAATAGAGGCAAGTTCATGGTCAAGGCAGTGGACAAACTCCTTCCCTGCCCACCGCGGCCTCACAAGTACTACTGAAAAACACATAGGAGGCTCTGGTTGGGAAAGACCAGCAAATGAGGATGTGGATAACGAGCAACCTACACGAGAGGTAAGTCCACCGTCAGAAAGGCCACCACCCGTGTCAGAAACACACCCACAAGGAAGAAAAGGGTTATAATTGTAGGTGACTCAATTCTGAGGGGAACAGAGGGCCCACTATGCTGGGTAGACCCTCCTTAGGGAAGTCTGCTGTCTCCCTGGAGCCCCGCTTAAGGATGTCCCTGGGAAACTCCCTAGCTTGGTGTGGTCCTCAGCCTACTACCCATCACTGATCTTCCATGTTGGTGGAGAGGAAGCTCTAACCGGTAGTCCAAGAGCGATTAAAAGAGACTTTAGGGCCTTGGAACAGGTGGCGAGAGAATGTGGGGCACAGGTCATCTTCTCTTCTTCCAGTCACAGGCAGCAACACTGGAATGAGCAGACGAATCCAATCTATTAATACATGGCTCTGTGACTGGTGTCACTGCAACAACTTTGTGTTTTTGTGACAGTGGGATGGCCTAACAGCACCAGGGTTGCTGACATCAAATGGGAGATACCTTTCTCGAAGAGGGTCTTTGCTCAAGAGATTGTGTGGCAGATCGACAGCTTAATGTGAAGGTGGAGGGGGATAATTAATATCAGGCTTGTCTGTGACAAGCTCTTGGATGACACACCAGGTGCAGTGGGACGGGGACCTAGTAAGGGTCTCCAGCCTGTTGCCCTGAGGCATGCAGGGGACACAGCAGCACAAAGTCTCACGGAGATGAGCCAGGGGCTCCTGAGGTAGTAGGAGCCATCAGGGAAACACCTTAAGGGAATGAAGGGGTGTCACCTTAAAAGGCGACACAGCCAGCTGCCCAGCTGAAGTGCCTCTGCACCAACACATGGGCAACAATCAGGAGGAGTTGGAAGCTACTGTGTTGCCAGAAGGCTATGATACAGTGGCCATTACTGAAACTTGGGGGCATGAATCCTGTGACTGGGTTGTGGCTATTGATGGCTACAAGCTCTTCAGAAGGCACAGAAAAGGAAAGAGGGGTGGAGGTGTTGCCCTCTATGTTAAGAAATGGATAGAGTGTCAAGAGATGTCCCTAACGAGCAGCCACAAGCAAGCCAAAAGCTTAGGGGTAGGAATTGGAGACAGAGGCCACAAGGGGAACCTTGTGGTTGGTGTCTGCTACAGGCATCCCAGTCAAGGGGAGCCTACTGACGAAGCCTGCTCAGCTACAGGAGGCATTGTGCTCACAGGCTCTTGTCCTGCTGGGGGACTTCACCCAACACGACAGCTTCAAATATGGTGACTATTGTTGTGACTAAAAATATGTATTTCAAAATTTCACTAAAAAAGGTACTATTCACAGCTCTAAAGGTAGATTTTGAATCCATAATCATGACAGATAAAAATTGTGTTTTCAAACTGATCTGTTAAGGTGAAAAAAAGACAGAAAAAAATGATTCATTCCATTTTGGGATAAGTCCAGAAAAATTTGGATCTTAATTTTATAAATAGTTTACTGGAACATGCTGCTCCTCCTTACGATTTCTTTGACATTCTCCTGTCATCCCATCTCAAATTTCTCTCTTTTATTAGTTATGACCTCTACTACACCTTGATAATTTGCTATATCTAAAATTTTTGCTCTACGAGATCATTCATATAGCTTCTGCCAGAAGACTACGTTGGCTTACGTCTACACTGGCAAACAGAACAGACCAACAGCACCTAATCTATAGGGCGAAGTAAAGAATGATGAGGTTATTTAGGTTTGACAGCACCTCTGGATGTTTCTTAGGCCAGCATCCCACTCAAAGCATGTCCGTGTAGATCAGGATGCTGAGTAACTTGTCTGGTTGGTTTAAGTATATCTAAGGTTGGAGATTCCTCACCACCTCTTCTAGTAAGATCAGTCAAACAATAAATAAATAATCTAATAGGATAACAACACTGTACACTTTTTTGTATTTTGGAATGCTTCTAGTCTCATTCCATAGACTGAATGCCAATAATTAGCAGGGCATTTTAGGTTTACCTGTAGAGCGACTCTTCTGACTTAGCTTTATCTGAGCAAATCGAGTTCATGCAGTTCAAGACTAGTTTTCCATGTGAACCAAGTGGAGAAAATCACTTCAGAAGAGGTCTCCTGAGCTCGACAAAAATGCTCATATTGTCACACATGGTTTTCTTTTGGGAAGAAAATCCCGTCATAGCCTCCTGATAGTTCATTTATGTTTCTTCATCTTCTCTGTTGACAACTTTAATGGGAAATACAGAAGATTTTCTGTGTTATAATCTGGTAACAGGGATGGTTTCTCCAATTTTCGTGGGCTTTACTAGCAGAAATATATAGGCCTTGGAGCTCCTCAGGAAGCTATTGAAAGCTATGGTGTCTGTTAGAGATGAGGACATTAGACACAGTTCTTGCTTGATGGAGGTATCTGCAGGAAATGGGTATCAGCATCTGATCTCCTTTGAAACAGGGAGAAAATTCAGGGATACAGTGGGATTACAGGTAAGTCATAGGCTTACATCAAACTGATCAATATTTTAAATTTAGGCACAATGAGCTTTTTTTTTTTCCTCCAACAAAAGAAACTCTCAAATGGTGGATTTTTGATTATATATCCTTTTTTTTCTACAGACATATCAGTGAGAGAGGGCAGCTTTTGCTATCATAATATTGATCATGCAAAGGATCAGAAGAGTCAACGCATAGACTTTTTGAGGAAATCAAGTTCTCCCGTGCCTCACGCTGGTTCTGAAGAAAGTCCTCGTCATTTAATGATTTAAGAAGGTGAGATCTTGCCAGAGTCATAGCTGAAGTTTGGCATTTTGACTGTTAATTGAAACATGTAAATCATACCCCATGAACAAAGTGTGCTCTTGATTACATTGTTATAGCCAAGCAGTAACTCGGGTGCTGTTATATTTCTCACTGCTAGACAATACTGTAGCTTTCAATCTACACTTAATTTAAGGGAAAAAAAGCAAAACTGAGAACAAACCTGAAACTTCTGTGGCAATATAACACAAGGTTTCTGTAACACAGTACAAAATTCTGGCCTTTGCCCCTGCACAAATGACTTTGTGAGGATTTATAGATATGGTACCAAAGCAGTCATACAAATATGTAGCTACATGCACTGTGGTTACACTATGGTAATTTAAACCTCACAGGCACGTTTGTACACTGTTCTTTTTTTTTCCTGCAGTCTTGTGAGGAGGTTCAAAAGTTTTGGTGGCCTGGCAGTTTGTTACATTGATGCTGAGCTCTCTTTCCTCCCGTTTAAATGCACGGCCTGTGAATAGTCAAGTCTGGTGTTGAGACCGATCTTCTTAATAGATAAAAGCCATACTACCCTGAGAATAATACAGCATCCCTCAACACTTTTCTGTGGTTGTTTTGTGGGTTTTGTTTGTTGGTTGTTTTTTTCCCCTCAGTCTTTATTTCATGTGAAGTATGTCCCAGACCTTGTGAAAATTAGAAACCAAAACATAGTGAGTACCACGGTCGTGCATTAGGTCCATTACCCTTACCTGAAAAACCAGCTCTAAATTCTGTTTCGATGATGAGGAAAATGCTATCAGTGGTTCCTCCTAGTTGTCGTGTGTGTGTGACTGCTTGTGGCGTCTCAGGAGAGTGAGATGAATAGGAACAAACACAACAGTCTGGATGCACGTAAGCAGGAGCATTTGAACGCTGATTTTCCCACATTTTCTAGATCTGTCTGTGGCTCTGTTCCATGTTTGCATTAGTAGCTTTTCTCAGTGCCTGAGCAGTCTACAGGATGCTCCACAGAGGGATGCTTTGGGATACCTGTCATGTAACTGCTGTGATTTGAGCCCATCCAGCTGGCAACAAACCACCATGCCCTCTCACTCCTACTCGCCTCCGGTGGGATGGAGAGGAGAAAGTACAGCAAAAGGCTTGAGGGTCCAGGCAAAGGACAGGGAGGGCTCGCTCATCAATTATGATCGTGGGCACAAGACCGACTTGACTTGGGGAAACAAAATCAATTTAAACAAAACCATCACAAAATCACCAGCTGAATCAGAGCAGAACAGTGATAAATACAATCCAATCCAAAATACAGCTTCCCCACCTCTCCCTTCTTCCCAGGCAGGGAATGGGCTTGTTGTCAGTCCCAGTCTGTTCCATCTTGTTTCTGCCACTCCTTCCTCTTCAGGGGGAAAACTCCTCACAGACCTCCCCTCCCACAGGAGAGAGTCCTCCATGAACTTCCCTAACTAGCGTGGATCCCTTCCCTGATCCATCCCAGTGATGGATTGCTGTGTGTGCTTCCCTCAGAGTCACAGCCTCCTTCAGGATCAGGCCCCTGCTCCAGCATGAGGTCCTCCACGTGCTGCAGACTCTACCAAAACTCCCCAGGCACAAGCCCAACGCATAAATAAATACATCTAACACCAAAATACACAATTTGAGAAGACAAGCAATCTACAAAATACGAGGGAGGAAAAATATAATTCAGTAAAACAAAAGCAGTTCAATAAGACTGCTATTAGCTTCACTTTTAAAGCATAAAATCAGCTTTACAAAGATACAAGGTGGTCATACTCTATCCTATTTCATCTGCTGAGTTCAGTGGAATAGCATAGGGGATAAATCTGGTTGTAATCCTCGAGCAGCGACAAGCCTCTCTTCATTAAAAATAAAACATCTCATCTAATAGAAGACATCAATTATCCTATACTTTGTGTAAGGGGAAAACCAGAGGTAACTTAATGGAATCAACAGAGTGACACTGGAATAAAACTGTTGGAAGATTTTTCCAGATCAGATTGTTTCCAAAATCTCTAATTATCAGCATATTTTTACAATCCCTCAGTTCAAACTGAAGTGGCACCGGAATGGAATAGGGTAGATCACATCCTTTAGTCTCTACGTAAACAAATCAAGGGGTATATGGCACTGCCTAGAACTCACCCCTTGGTTTTTGACTGAGAAGATTATAATTTCCTTTCTACCTTCATTTCAGTAAAAGCTTTGTGTGTGTGTGTGCGACATTTTTTCATATAGAAGAAACATTCTGAATTCTTGGCAAAACCATAAATATTGCACACGGTTAGAACTACAAAAGTATTGGCTGATCTGGAGACATGATGCAAAACACTGCCAGCTCAACGAGGCATCTTATTCCAGGACAGTGCTTAAGGATGTAGACTTACCAGATGAGCCTTCTCGATTTCAAAGGCTAAGAATTGACACTAATACGGAGTTATTTTTGCCTTTCCTGGTATCTGAGTAATAGTTCAGGACCTGAAAGCAATTTCTCTACATTTTCTCAAAATTAAAGTACTATTCAAAGGCCCCAAATTTTTCCACTCGAGCCAGTGGACAATAAATCCTACAAAGTCTGAGCTGCAGAAAAGAATAAGCAGGTGAACACCTCACCTCGTTTGTACTTATGAAGGAAGATTTGCATACACAAGCTGTTAGATTTAATGTAAATATAACCTGGTTATTTTTTTAGGATCATATTATAGAAGATACCAGAGTAGGAAACATAAGGTTCCTTACATTCCTCTAACCTTATACTCAGCGATGCATTTTCTCCATCAGTTTGATATGATACCTCTCCCAGGCTGCATCTCTGGTCCCCTGATCATACTGTCTAAATTAATGCTATTTTCCTGCAGGGGAATGGAAGAGCTAGCTGTGTTTCAGGGCTATGGATACATAGTATGGGAAGTGGAAATTTGTCCACATTTTCCTAGCATCTTTTTGGTCCAGAGAAGCCCCAAATGTGCCTTTTGTGAACCACCCACCACAGAAAGCCCAAGTGTTATTTTTCCCAAAGCAGCTCTTTTAGCACTTGTTCGTTCTCTTCATTTTGTGTTTGACTAGTTCCTCTCAGTAACAGGAAAGGCTTCTTTATCCAAGAGATGTGAACAGGCAATCGGATGAAACCAGCAGAGGGTTTCCTGAGTGTGTTACTGGAGGTGGCTGAGCATCTTGCTGCTTCTTGGCATGACAGGTACACAGGGCACTGCAGGTTCAGCAATAAAAGAAGGCAGGTGATCTGTATGAAGAATCTGAGATAAGAGGAAGCAGATATTTCCTTAGCATGACAAGTTTTGATCACAATGACACCTTGGTACCACTCACTGTCCCCAGCTCTCTGGGCATGAGGCCAGATGTGGTCAGGTAAGGGTATCTGTATGCCCTACATCCATCATACCCATTTGTTTCCGTGTTGTTTAATAATGGCATTATGAACTCTTGTACTTCGCTCTTATAGGAGGAGTTGATTAGGTTTCCTAGATGATAATGAGTACAATAAATATATGCCCATGCTATCGCCGTGTGTATTCAAAAGCAGTAAATTGCTCATCATTATTCTATTGCAGGAATGAAATTAGAACACTGCCATTAGCAAAATGATGATGGCTATCACTTTTTAATCAAAACATATAATTTTATAGCTTATGAGTTAACTAATGGCTGTGGAGCCTGATTTGACGTTGATATAACACAGGTCTCAGAGAGGATCTTGGTTGATAGGACAAAAAATGCAGTTCAGAAGTTTGGGTAGTGCCTTGTCTGCATCAGTAGCAGTCACCTTTTACTATTTCTAGAGGCAGAGATGAAGACAGGTATATTTAGATTTGTACTGTGTTAGTGATTCTCCTTAATATAACCTCCTCTGTCTGTTATAGTCCCCTCTATAACAAACTGTGGGAAGAGATCTTCAGCTGTGGATGTTTCAAGCATCCACAGCCCACCTCTGACAGGTCCTGGCTGCACAGCCTTGGCTCAGGCTGCTGACTAAGTGGCTAAGTTGAGACAAAGCTGTGACAAAGTCTGCCAGGTCTTAAAAATAACAAATTTTGAAACACAGATCGTGAGTAGCTCAGTAATTTAAGAAGAAAAATATCGTCCTGACAGGATGTAAAATCCTAAAGGGAAGAAGAGGGTGATGAGAATTTTTCCTGCTGTCAGCACCATCACTGCATTGGAATTGGAACTGGTGGGCACTGGAAGCTTAGCAGCAGTCAGCACTGCTCTGCCAGTGAGCTGCGGAGGCCGCCTCTTGCTCTCCTGACTGATGCTCTCCTCACCAGCAAAGTCTCTTTGAGTATCTTACTGGGGTGGATAACACACTAATGCCTAGCCTAGCAGCTTGTGAAATCCTAGCCAGCTTCTGTGTGCGTTTGCCAAGAAATCACTGCTTTGTACATTTAACTATACTGCTTATAGATCATCTTTGCACAGCTCAAGGTACCTCAAAACACAGTAGCAGTAGTGTGAAGTCTAATCAAGAACAAAACACGCTGCCTTTTCCTAGAAGAATACTTAAGAAAACATACTGGTTTGGGGAGCAAATTGATAAACCACAGATTTTCTAAAGGTACAGGAAAAGACAAAGAACCGGGGTAATTGTTTACAGCAATTACACAGCAGCTTGTAAACAGAAGGAAGATAAGAACAAGAGTAGGAGTGTAGAGACCAGTAACACCATTTTCATCCTCGGAGCTGGTACTGAATGTGGTCAGGAATGACTTTCTAAGCCGTGGTTACAAGAGAGGTGCGTGTAGACTTCTTTACTGTATTGCAAAATGCTTTGCTTTTGCAGCTTTTCTTTCTTTCCTCTGTCATTAAATTGTACTTTGTTTCAAAACTCTGCTGCTTTCCAAAGGAAAACTAGAAGTTTTCAAAGCCCATCAGGCTTACTGAAGGGTCCCGCTTGGTGCAGCGTGCTTTGAGGTCCAAACTACAGTGAGGGAGCTGCAAAACTCCAGCTGGGAGTGGTGACGTGTGGCACAGGTCCTCTCGTCCGAGGCTATGCACTCAGAGAAACTAGAGATGCTGAACTATGAACATTCTTAAGTATAAAAACATACAGATCCTTCAGGGACCCATCACAACCTGCAACAGTGCTTGTCTGTATTTTACTTCTGTGGTTGTTGAGGAGCGTGTGTGTGTGTGAACTCCTTATATCCATTACTATTTCGTGTTTCAGGAGCTGAGAACTGGAAATGCCATTTTGTCCAAGATACTCTCACCAGGAAACCACTGCTAACTTTTGCTAAAGGCACCATATAGACATGTAAATGGAACCAGAGTCTGAGGTTATCAGCTCATCTTAGAAATCAGAAAAGTGTGAAAATCTATTTCTTAGCTTGGAGATCCAGGTAGTATTTAAATAAACGAGACCAGACAATGTTTCATTTCCTTCACTTGAAAATCAGAAAGAGAACCAAAAGCTAAGAAAATGGAAGATTGTCCTTAGGATCTGGAGGTGGAAGTGGGAGTCAAAAGTTGATTATGACTTCAAATCAATCTTCTGTTTGTTTCTTCCCAAGCTGAGATGGTATTTTCTGAATTGGAACAGTCTTTAACCCGTTTGCAAGTTGAGCAGCGGTGTAAAAAGGATGAATTGCCTATAATACAGAATCAATACAGATATTGAACTGAAATAAGGGAAAAGATTTTATGCTTTAGTAAATGTCAGATGACTTCAAAGACAGATTGGCTGTAAATACCCAGGACAGGATTTTTATCTTGTTTACAGAGGTGTGTGTAGCATGAGCGGTTTAGCTCTTCAATGAGGTGTGTGAAAAAAATGCTTCCTCCTTTTTTCTGCTATCTTTAATCCTCCTTTTCATAACTTAAAACGTTTTGACTCCGTATATGTATTTTGAAGCAAGCCCTCCTGTTGCTGAGGTGTACAGTCTCTTCTCCTGTTAAAATGTGTAGTTAGATTAGTGCTGGAGCAGTGGTACCTAACGAGCGTGCTGCTTGCTGCTCTTGAGACTTCTTACTGGAGGGTGAGGGCTCCAAGGCACTTGCACTCCAGAGGACAGCGAGTAGCTGCTGAGCTGGCTGGAAATCCAGTTTTTACCCTGTGGGAAATTCTGCCATTCTGTAATATTTTCATCCTAAATAAGCAAACTTTAAATTTCTCACAGAAGATGAATTTTCCAGGGAATTTTGATTTGGAAACATCAAAATGTTCATGATAAAATGCTTTCTTCTCCTTAGTTATGTCCAAATGCTTAATTCTGGTAATGCCTGCTGTAATGACACTAACTCCAAATTCCCAGCTATGGCGTGGAATTTTAGATGTCAGATGGACCTGTAGAGACAAATCAATACTAAACACTGTTTAGTGCTGTGGTTTGAGTTTGAATAAGTCTACTAATTTCCCACCAGAAACAAAGTCAAAATGAACATTTTGGGGTTTGATCAAACAGCATTTTGCAGTAGACAGCTGTGCTGTACAAGTAAACATTTAAAGAGTTCTGTTTGTTATTTCTTAATTTCAGTCTCATACCGCACAACTGAGCACTACGAAAAGTTCTACTATTTGAGCACGCAGGGGTCGGTACTAGCTGCTCCCTTGGCTTGTTATTGCATTTGCTTTTTTAATAAAAAAAGAAACTCAGAACCTAAATATAATCAAGACTCAAACTGTCTTTAAAATATCAGAACGATTGCAAAGTAATATAGCAAGTAAGTGACACAGGCAAAACAAATCACTCGATTCCTAGAGTTCACTGTAGCTTACATCTGCCATCAAGCTTAATATCTGTATCCTGGTGCTTTTCTGCTCCCAAGGCTCACCTCTGTCATAACTTTTTTTATGTTGAGGCTGGCTCATCATAAAAAGAACAACTGCTTTTTGTCACCCTTAATCTTTTCAAGGTGATTTAGATTGTTATTTGGTTTTTGTTTTTTTTTTCTGAAAGAGCATAAGGGACAAATAACTGTCTCATATATCAGGGACATGGGATTTTTTACTGTCCCTTCTGTTCCTGACTGGATTTTCTCCACGCAAACCCAGCAAGGAATCTCTGCTCTTTCAGAACTGGGCAGGTAAATCAGCCAATTCCCAAAGCTCTGCTGGTGTTTATAACACGCATTGTGACTACGAGAAAATGAAATAAAAGCATGGAAGCACAAAAAAGCATAAGGTATTCAGCTTGAAGATAAGGGAGCTGGTGTGACCATTTCATTAATGCTAATAAGAAGAGTGCAACTGCATTGCCACATGTTGCGTTGAATATGTATGCTTTGGAAGCTAAGAACCTTCATTTCAAAACTGATGAGTACAGTACAAGTCTCAGATCAAAATAGCAAAAATTATTCCATTGCTTAAATTATTTTTTTAACCCAAATATTTTAGTTTTGTCAAAAAGTTTGATAAGAGTTGAAAGGGAAAAAGCATTTCAGAGAGCCAAAGGGATTAAATGAGGGGAGAATGTAGTTCAGGCTTTTTTCCTAAACACTGAAGTGCAGGAAATCTCAACCTTACTAGCAGTACATAAATAATAACAAATGCTATTATTAAACTCTTGGCAAATTTCAGCTGCAGTTTCTCATGAGAAAACACTGTAAGATCAGAACCAGCAGTACAATGCAGATTGCACAGATTATTATTATTTTTTACTTATATTAAAATGTATGAATACAGAGAGCAAACTCTGAAGTATTACAGAGGGACGTCACAGTGACTGATGATGGCTGTGAAGAAGGCCCCCAGGGCCAGCAAACTCCATACTGTTGTGCATCAGCTGGTGGCATCCCTGCCACCCTGGAGGCCCACTGCTCTGCCAGCCCTGCCTCAAAGGGACACAGGCAGCTTTTGGTAGAACTCTGGGTGGGGCACAGTGGAGACAAGAAAGGGAATAACTGTGCTATGTAGGAAAGCCTTTATGTGACATTACATTTTAAAATACTTGTGGGTCCGTACTTCAGAGGGAAGCATCTTGCTTTTATAAGATCCACAGCCTCAGGTTCCCCGTGTGGATGCAATGGGGGATCAAAGCCTTTATCTATTAAGTAGATGCACAAAGTAGATAATATAAACCCATTAATTCATCTGTTAATGAAACATAAGGATTTCCTATTTTAAACTAGTAAATCAATTGCAAATCTTTATTAATGGCTTTGTTAACCAAGAGCCCTTATAGTATTAAAAATCCTCAGCAATATTTCATTTTATCAAAATACCGTAAGAGAAAGCAGAAAGTATCTGTTGAAATTCAGGTACCACACACTCTAGACAATATCCAGTCGAGAAAATATCAGAGAGTCCTTCACAGCAACTTTTAAGTAAATTGCCTGGTTGTAATTTGGTGGGTGCTTGGAGCATGCCTGTGTCTTCCTTTCTGTTTGTCCAAGGACAAGGAAATGGAGAGACAGAGCTCATACCAGGTCCTGCAGACTGAAAAAGTTCGTGTGTTGCTGGGTTTTTTTTTAATGCTGTTGGTTTGAAATTCTTGTACACCTGTAAATCCTGTTAGGCTTGGTTCTGTCCCTTAGGTGGTGTCCCCCTTAGCATGGTGTTGATACTGATCCAGAGGGAACACTTCCCATGAGGGCAAATGGCAGTAGCAGGGTTGCTGCTGTTAGTGAGGTTGAGGGACAGAGACCCTTCTTTACATGCTCCCAAACCAAGATTTTTGTGTCCCTTCTGGCAGTTGTGTCTTATGCAGAAACTAACGTAGCAGCTGCTCAAGTTAATGACACAGGGCAAAGAAATTAGCTCAAGAATTGTCACACAATGATAGCATGTTGTTGAATTCAACTAAAAAAATAATAATCATTTAGTGGTTAGCATGCTTCCTGGCATGGTTTCAGTCCAGGGCAACTAGTCTCCTTCACACAGCTCCTGGGTGTTGGGGCTGGCATAGATCAGGGTTTCTATCCACCAGTCAGTGTAAGTGAGGAAACGTGCTCTGGAAAGAAGATAGTATATCCATATGGTTATAAACCATGCCATGTCCCTTCCCGGAAAACTGACCCTGTTCTATTTTATTTCTAAGTATAAATGCAGACTGTCATCTCACTGTAGCTCTACTGCAGGTGCCAGCTGACCTTAAATGACATGCTCTCTTTGGCTGGTTATGCATATGAAATATTCTCCCAGTTGACATCAAGAGTTACGAGCGTTTGAGGACAGGAGCTAAGGATCTGATACAGACTTAAGCAGGAGAAGGAGCAATAAAAAGCACTAATAAACATGCCCTGTTTCTAATTTTGTTTGACCTGCAGGGAGAAAGGTGGTAAGGGAAGATTGTTCCCAACCTTAGCAGCTCCCCTGTATTTCAAGGATCAGAAAATGTTTGGTCCATAATGAAAAGGTCTCGTTCCAATCAGATTAGATTATGGGGAAACAGGCGAAGCCATAGTGTATTTCAGCACCAACTGAAGTTGATACTCAGCTAGTGCTATGAGTCATTACAAACCAGCCAGTGCAACTCTGCTCCCTTTTCTGTATTTTCGAGAAGAAAATTATGATAAAAGACCTTCCTAAATTCTAGGCATACATATCCACGTGCATATACACCTAATTTCATTTTAATGGAAATATTGTGGATATCTACAGCAGCTGTTAATGGGTCACAGTCAGTCAACATAATATTCTTAGCATTGTTCTTCTAGAAATAACTTGCAGATCATCCGCATGCTTTAAAAGGAAACAGTTGGGACTGGCTTATGGTGAAGGTTGGCTTACTTGGTTCTGTCAAAGTGTACAAAGATAATTTATGTGCATGGCAGTGACAAGAGAATTTGAGCAGAAAACACACTATTGCAGTGTTGTCAATTCATTTGTCAACACACTAGAACCATTTCAATGGCACACAGGACATCCTGTTTACAAAACACCACCTGAATAGCATGAAAAATCCGATTCTTACTGGTTTTGTTTGCATGAGATGTTCCGAGAGTGAACTGCATAGCATGAAAGAGAGCATATTAAACGTCTAACATTAAGTGAAGTGTTAGAAAGTGTAAGAAAAGCTGAGACAGGATTATTAAACCATCAACAGAAACTGACAATTACCGTAAAAAAAATCCAACCCAGCCCTCTTTGAAGATGGTAAGATGCAGAGATAGGTAATGCACTGGAGGTGTTGCCTATAGCACTACGTATTAATACAGAATTTACTCTTGCTTTCAAGATGTCTTTGGCAACATTAGAAATTGATAGCTTGAAATGGGCTGCCTTTGCCTGTCTCACTGTGCATTTGGGACAAGCGATTGAACATGACCTGCTGCATCACCAGGTTCAGTCCTACACAGTTGTGGATGAGAAAAACAGGGTCATTTGTCCTCACTGGCAGGTGGCAGTGCATCATGCAGTCATCTGCATCCACAAGAAAACATCTCGTGGATCTCTTCTTCCCATTTGGCCATGCCACAGCTTTTTCTTACGTTTCAATTTGGCTTTCATTTCCAACTTCAGCTAACAACATGTGAACAAACCTCTCCATTAGATGATCAGCTCTGTCTTCATGTTTACTGTTTTGACAGATTTGGTCAGGGTCCTTACCCTGGACTCTGACAGAGCTTTGGACTGCAGATTAAAAGGAAAGCTAAGGGTGACTGTGTCCCAGTACTGCAGTTAGAGGTGAATGAGAATACTGCATATGCAGGATGAGGAAATGTGCATTAAACTGTCGTTACACTTAATGAAATGGAATTAGTTTCAGGAAAAATATAAGAGTTAAGGGTTGTGCCCCTAGAACATAAAGGAAATACATTATTTTAAAGTATACTTTGCATCTACAGAAGTGTCTTATCATGGGAAATCACAGAGAACAGGTCTGGAAGGGATCCGAGAAGGTCAGTTAGTCGATCCCCTGGTCCAAGGCAGGATAAGCTATATATATGTCATCCCTGGCAGGCGGCTCTGTTGTGTCCTGCTAACAAAAAGCCCAGTGAGGGAGACACTCCAGCTCCCCAGGCAGACTGCTCCATTACTCAACAGCCTCACCATTAGAGAGTTTATCTTTTGCAGCAGTGTAAGCCCCTGCTTCTTTTCCTGTTGTTGCTCAATAGCTAAATAAGAAGAAAAAAAAAATGTTTATTCCCTTTCTCTTCGCAGCAAGCGTGTGTTATAAAAGAGCAGAACCCTCTCGGGAGAGTGCTCTGCATATGGAGACTGGGATGTGGATCATACACTTTTCTAAGTTTTGGCAATCTCAGTGGCCCTATTCAGTAATTAAACTCGTGTATGTTACCTGTCTATATGAGTTACTGAACAGAAAGCTAAGAAATCTTTAAAATCATTTAAATCTTGTGGCTCCCCAGCACCCTTCCCTGTAGGTGCTTTTAGCTGTCTCTATGTGACATGTGCACGTATGTACTCTCGTACTCACTCTGCCCTGGCACCAGACCAGGACTTCATGAGCTTTCTGATGGATCATGTCAGAAGAACATAGTTACTAATCCTGCTAGTCTGTGTGCCAGCTCAGAAAGCAATCAAAGCAAACTCACCCCCCTCAGGAGCTGTCTTTTTTGGTACTAAAGAACTGTCTGTCTAGGGAGGTTACTGTGAGTCAAGGCAGGACACGCACACAGCGGGGCATGAGGTGCTCTGTAAGAAATGCCTGTGTAGGAGGCATGAACTGAACATTACGTATGAAGGAGTGGCAGTCTGACTAATTAAAAGACATCTTCCTATTTTTCTGACCCAGTTAAGAACCTCTGTGCATTGGGTGATGGGTGGCGGGCCACTGCGTGCCTTGGCAAGAGCCAAACTGCAGTGTGACGTGGAAGAGACACAGCACAAGGTTGCACATGGAGACAATCTGGTGCCTAGAGGGGCCTGTTTGTTGCAGAGCCTTGCACAGAGGTGAGGCTACTGGCCCTGGCTCCTGAGGATCTTACATATGGGGTGCCAGTGGTTGGTGAGGCAATGAGTGGTTGTGAGTGGGCTCATGGGGACCAGGGCCACTAGGAGCAGGATGTGTGAGGATCTCAGTGCATAGAAGGTAATGCCCTTTAACTTCACACCCTCCCTTACTTCTCCAACATGTCACTCCCATATATTAGCCCTAGAAGTAATTTTGTGTGATGTAGCTTACTTGACATTCTATATAGGGGCAAATTATCTCAGTCTTAATGTATAGCATGGTGGGACTGCATCATGACATACCCTAGTGCACTGATTTCCCCGTTAAGATGTGCCCACATCCAGAAAAGTAGAATTTAGTTCAAATATATTTGTATTTCAACTGACATTTTCTCTTTTCTGTTTTTTTTTCCACTGTATTTCTACCTGACCCCAGTTCCCTCAAAGTAGGGTAGGAATTCAATAGCTTTCACATGTTATTGAAATAAGATAGAGTTCACTCTTCCTTAATATTAAAGGTAAACTAGAAAATGACAAAAGTACACAAATTTGGATTTAATACCTTTTCTAATCTTAGTTTATCCTTTATAGCATATATGATTCATAAAACTGTGGACTGACAACAAAATAATTTTACGAACAAGAAACATCGCTCAGTGGTTGAGTCAGGAGTTCTGGTCCCAACAGTGAATTTTCTCGATTTTATACCTGTGTCCATGTTAAAACAACAAACACATTATGCTGCCAGAGAAACCCCATCCCCACCAACTAAACCAAATACAGATCACACAGCGAGCTAGGCAGAACTGCGAGAGATCCACACGTATACAGTTACTTCTTTCAGAACCCTCACAGTATTTCCTTTATGCAAACGTTAATATTGTGAATACATGACTTGATAGTGAAAATAAGACTAATGCTTTGCAGTAGGATTCTAAAGCTTCTTAATGAAATTGAAGAAATTAGAGATAACGCTTAATTGCCTAGTGTGTTTGGACTGCGGATTCTGTACTTCTCTTCTTGAAGAAGTCTGAAAATAATTCTGTATATAACAGATATCAGAATGTACCTCCTGTCTGCAGACGCAGTTCACCTCAATGCTTTAAACATAACCATTTGAACCTTTGCAAATTATATTCATCTATCAGTGAAAGAGTGGGTATTTTTTTTCCCCAAAACATGTATATTTTATGAATGTAGAAGACTGGCATGTCTAAACCTAAGAAAAACATTTCTGATGAAAGCTCACCTGAAATCCATGTTGCTTTTCTTTGACATTTGGGCATAAGGCCAGGGAAGAAGGGTGTGTGGGGTTGGGTTGTTTTTTTTTTTTTCCACTTTCCACAGAGTATTTTGCTTTTTTTTCTGGTCAAGTTGCTGATTTCAGACTTACGGTGAATTTTAAAAATGTCACATTTATGAATAATTAAGTTATCCAGATGTATGCATGACCTTCCAGCATTTAGTTTTAAGGTGAAACGTATATGTAAGAATACATAAATAGAGAATATTAAGAGAAAAATGTGTTTCTGCACTATAGTATTTTTAAAAGATTTCCACATATACATAGGGATAATGGAAATAGGAGAGTTTCCATACAACAGAACCCTCCCAGAGCTTCTAGCAGCAGCAATGTGTTCTTTCTCAGGTTTAAATCCAGTATCAACAGACTTGGTTAAGCCATCAAAATCCACAGAGGTTTGCGTTGCGAGGAATCCCAGAACATGCACATCCTAAAAACAATATGTTCTTGAGACATATCCCATCTCATTTTTCTATGAAAAATAGATTAGAAACCCTAAAATAGAGAAAAAAGCCTAAAATGTGGCTTTCAGCCACCAAGAAAAATAGCCTTGCATGAGGCACAATGTAATTAGGAATTTGCAATACATTGGTGCTCGTTGCCTTCCTGGTCTGCAGGCTAATCAGGATGATGCAGAGCATTTATTCTGCTGCCTGATGCAGCCTATTATTATTACCTTTGGGCAACCCTGTCCAGTCTGCACTGGCTCCTTTTCTTACCGGTCTTTTGGGACATGGCAGTTGAATCATTCTGAAATGGTGACTGTGACCTTGACTGTCTGTTGAGGGTAAATAGTCCTTTTAGTCAAGTCTACAACGACGTATTATATTCTGGAGTTTAATATTTATAAAACCCTTAAACAAAAGGTGCCGCATATTGCAAATTATAGTTACAGGACTGTGCCCTGAGGTCTTTTTTTTTTTCAGTTTGCCTGATCAGTGGCATTTTAGTGGAATTAGCATTTGCCATACTCATTATTATTAATCCATACAAGAGAACGATTCTAGCTTGTTTTGCCTGTTTTCAGGAGGATTTCAACTGTTCCAAGCTTCATTAAGGAAGGCAAAATCAGAATTCACGTTCTCATACCTGTGTTGAGGACCTGAAACATTTTAGCTTAATATACATTAAAATTCCTTGCTTAGGCATTAAATCAGAATATAGAGAGTTTATAGGGAATTAGGAAGAGATTGGATAGAATATGCTTTAGATGTGACTTGTAATCATGAGTGGGCAGTTCAGAAATCCGAACTCATGTTTGCCTAAATGTCAAAGGATGTTGCTTGTACGTAAAATTAAACTTTCAGCATTTTCCTCGTGCTGTTTTTGCTGTATTCCACGGGTTACCTTTGCCCTACAAAAACTGTTGGTTACTACACACTCTAGTGTACGTGAACAGCAAATTAAAAGCAGAGAAACACGTCTGCAGCACAACAGGCTATTTTAGTACCCGGAGAAACTAGGGTAAAGGTTGCAGCTGGTTAACAAATATTTTGGCAGCACATATAAAGGAGCGAAAAAGGAAATCCAGAATGCTGATGTTTGCACTATCAAAGGCTTTTCGATTCATATTAATTTTTAAACACCATAAAATGCTTGGCTTGAACATACAGGCATAAAATAGCATTCATAATGTTTTTCAATACGAAGGCTTGAAACAGGGAGCTGCTGACACAGATCTTTTGAAGACAACTCCAGCGTTACATTTCAGTGAAGGAAATGTACTTTTGAGCGATTTCACATCAAGGCAGCTGAGTACCTTGGCTGGGAATATAAAGTAGGATGAACCAGTTCGTTCCTGTTGCTGTGCTCCTCCTAAGTGTGGTTCAGCAGAAACAGGATAATCTTCTTTTAGGGCTTGACTTCACTGGACAGGTCAGCTTAAATTATTACATTTGAGCAATACCCACAGGCTTGAGGGAAGTCTGAGCCCAGCTGCCTGGCTCACACTCAGTCTATGGGGTGGAGGAATTCACTGCAAGTGAATTGTACAAGAATTTACAACAGCTTTTGGAAGGTGCACTCCTTATTAGTTTTTCCTTACAAAGTACTAAATATAGATTCTTCAGAGAAGGCTGGGCAGAGAGTAAAACTTTGTTTACTTCTGAAGAACAGATTTTCAGGGCAAAGTTAGTGTTGTTTCCTATTTCTTAGAATATCAGCGGACTTTTACCAACGCGGTATGTAACTTGGCGTGCTCTGCTATTGGGTGCTCTAGTGCATGTTTGCTCTGGTTCTTCCAGAAGTCTTCTCTATCTTGATGCTGGGAAGAGAGGCAGGAGAGGTTACAGCTGAAAAGTACATGATGCTGTTTTGAACATATTTTAGGAAGATGGAGGGATATTCTGGAACTTTCTCACCAGTTCAGTCTCTCTCCAACTAAATTAATGCCAGTGACAGTCAGCAGCAGCCCGTCATACAATAGAATCAGTGTTTCAAGTTTTGCTCCAGATAAAATAATTTTCCACAGGAAGCTATAAGCAATTTAAGACATACGGTGTGACCTACCATATAGGAGGCAGCTTTATATGAATGTGATATATTATGTTAGCAGAGGGACCTTTTGACATTAGCTGAATAGTCCATCCACCTTCCAAACAGATTTTCTCGTAATTACATCATGTGCTTTTCAGCCACCCCGTGTAACACAAGGTAACCGGAGAAGAGATTGCAGCCAGAATCTGAGCAAACCTACAGGCTAAACTACACAAAAGGTGTGTGCTATTACAAGACTTCCACAAAATACTTTGACATGCTTTCAACGGATATTTTGTTCCACATATATATCTTTGAAAATTACTTCCCTAAAGAGGCCTGGCACTGATACGGTACCTAGTTGTTGTCATCACCATGCTTTTTACCTTGCTTTCCTGACTTGTAAGCATAAGTAGTGAAAATTACTTCCCAACAGCACCCTATGATTGTTTTAAAGCAGGGCATGGCCACAGATGTTTTTCTCCAAAGATCTATCCTCTTGTGCCAGCAGGTCACACAATTGTCTCTTCATTCTTTATATAATTTTAGATGAAATTCGTGGATCCAGAAGTTCATGGATTTTGACAGGTGACATAGTGTTTTAGGGCTTTCTTCAGAATGAGTTGCACACAGAATAACTAAAGAACAATTATTGCTGTAAAAACCTATTTTCCCTTGAATGTGCTAGAAAATGATAGACTTTTCCCCTGCATCTGTAACAAAAATCAGTATGTTTACCAGCAAAACGGTGCATAAGTAGTTAAACAGAAGAGTATGTGAAGCATCAGCTACTATAGGGTGGACCTAGCAAGGAGTTCTGAATTTTGAGGATTCCAACAAAGTCTTGATTTTTAATTCACAGCACTAGAAGCTCTACCGGGTAGGTACAAAGGATCCAGTTTCAAAGGATCTAGCTCTTAAGGCACAAAACCTTCAGAAGGATGGTACAGGTTTTAAACTTCCCATCTAGCAGCAGCAGCTAGCTTGGAGTGAGCGGTACAGAGGGATCGCAGCACAGAGGCGCTGTCTCAGTTCACACATACCCTTTCCCAGGTGGCACAAAAGATGCCTTGCTGTGCTGAGCTTTAGTTAGAGAAAAAATGTACAGCCCAACCTCCTTCCTGTCCCCTTGGAGTCCCAGCAGAGGAGTAGATGGTGCAGCCCCATGTTGCCCAGCGTGTAGAGCCTGCGGCACTGCGGGGCTATCTTAGAGCAGAGGGAAGAGCACGTCAGTGGTGTTTCTTTGAAAATAGCAAAGAGATTCCTGCCCTCTGAAAGCTTTTCATGCATATTCTGCCATACCAGAACTCAATCCGCTGCTGCTGCAGTTGATGGGATTGTTACAGTAAGAAAGGGTTTGGGGATCCAGCTCCTTTCTTGTGTATCACCTTTACTGGAACTCTGCACGTGCTTTACAACTGCCACCTAAAAGTAAGGAAAGATACCATTGTGGATGAGATAGTCTATAAGATGGAAAACTGAGAGTACAGGAAAGTGCAGGCAGGTTGGCAAGGGAAGTGGCAGTCTCCCTCTTTTGCTGCCTTCAAAGCGAGACTAAGTGCTTCCTGGAAGATATTTTTCAGCCAGATGCAAGTTATTAGACTCAGCAGAGGCCAATATCCTGTGGCCTCTGTTGTACAGGAGCTCGGATGAGTTTATTTGCTAGTTCTTAAATTCAGTGAATCTATGAAACACAAGAGGAAGGGCCCCAGCCCAATCAGCATGGGCTGTATGAGCTGAGAGAAAGGCAAGGGAAAATAAAGACAGCAACAAGGAGAGCAAAGAGAATTTTTCAGTCTTACAAATCAGAAGTGATTCCCTTGTCACCAATAGTGAGAGGAGACCTTATTGCTCTCTACAACTACCTGAAAGGATGTTGTATTGAGGTGGGGGTCTCTTCTCCCAGGTACTAGTGATAGGACAAGAGGAAATGGGCTGAAGTTGCTCCAGAGGAGGTTAGGTTGGATAGTAGGAAAAATTTTTTTGCTAAGAGAGTGGTGAGGACTTGGAACAGGCTGTCCAGGGAGGGTGTGGAATCACCATCCCTGGAGGGGTTCAAAAAAGGTCTAGATGTGGCACTTCAGTGCATGATTTAGTGGTCAAGATAATATTTCGTAGACTGTTGGACATGATGATCTTGAAGGTCGTTTCCAACCTTAAAGATTCTGTGATTCTATGATTTTTACATCAGTGTAACAGCAGAACAAGACCTGTATGCAGCTTTGTTAAAAAGCCTTGCAAGGGAAAGAATAACCTTCTCAAATCTGAGGCTCTCCAGAGGCTTTGAGTAAAAAGCACCTATAATGTACTTTTTAGTTTTAATACCATGTAAAGAAACTTAGTATATTGTTTGATGTGTACAAGTAATAGTGTTGCTTTCCTGTTCTTCCCAGTATCACATGCTTTATGGGTAAATATATTTTTTTCCTGTTGCTGGTAGCTTATGAAGCATCGATAGTAATATACGTGAGTAGTGCCATAAGTACTAGAGAAAGCATTGTAGTCCATATTGCAGGGAACCACTAAAGAGCCAACGATGTATAGCTAAATGTGAAATTACTGGCTGCTCTTCAACAGTGCTCTAGGAAAATTGTGATTTTCAGATACGATCTGTTCAGTCAAATTAAAGTCTGATGACTGCCTCGAGATGTCCATTTATCACCCAAAACAGATCAAATCAAGAGAACAGGCAACAATACATGGTTGTATTCAAAGGCAACACATCAGCACCTATGGGTAAAATTTCCAGCAGCAGTCAGATAACAGGGGCAGGAAATAAGAGTACAACAATAGATCACGTCAGGACAGGATATTACAGAATCTCAGCTTGGTTCATAAATAGAAAATAATGAACTACTGCTTTCATAGTCTTACCTGTCAAACTGTATTAAAAAACTTTAAAAAATGTTATTGTCACTTGTTACAGCTGAAGATTTGGTTAAGGAATTAAATAGATTGTAGTGAAACAAATACACCTGGTTTTTTGGCTTTTTTTTTTTTTATGCAGACCTGAAAGCAAGACAAAGAAAATAGAGTATGGACCTATGTATATAGAGTGGGCACCTACATGTGACAGGTATCACTTTCATTGGGATGTTCTCAATGAGTACATTATCTTTCAGAAGAAAGTGCAATGTCCTGGTTTGAGTGAGAACAGCACCAATTCTGTTCCATGGTTTTACATTTCAGTTCAGTTTTTTTCTCGCTCCCTGCCCTGTCTGCAGTCAGCAGCTGTCTGCACAGGCAGTGGCTGCTCCTGGCAGTGACCCCATGGTTAGAGTTACAACCAAGGATTGGTCTGCAGACAAAGGTCACTGCTAAGTCTTGTTTATCATGTTGGGGGTGCAGAAAGTCAAAGGCAGCACCTGTGGGGAGAAGCAGATGGGACGGGTGACCCCAAACTGGCCAGCGAGGGCTCCCATCCCATCAACGGCGTATTCGGTATAAAGCTGAGGGGTCACAAGGGTGAAGCCTCTTCTTCAGTGGCTGGTGTCTGAGGAGGACTCTGTTCACTGCCTTCTATCCTGATCTGTGTGTTCCTGAATCCAGTTCCAGAATCCAACTCCCAAATCTGGTTCCCATCTGATGCTGAGTCCAGACTGGGACTTCCCTGGTGCCTTCTCCACAGCATCAGTGGTAACAGTGATGTAATTGCCATCAGGAGGGTTGGGTTTGATACTGGTTTTGTATATATTTGTATATATTCCATTTTATTATTATTATTTTCATGAAAGCTGGTTTAGTTTTCTTTTCCAATCCATGTCTCTCTCCCTAATTCCCTTTCTCTTCCCTTTGGGAAGGAAGAGGGGTTAACAGAGAGCATCTGTTACAGGTCTAGTGGTCAGTCCTGACCCTGGACCTTGACACGCAGTAATTCTGAAACCTGTAGTTTGTAGCCTGTACACATGGCTCACTCTTGTGTGCATGAATTGCCTGAGAGTTCCTGGCCCACATGATTGTATTAAGCACTGGCCTTGCTCGTGGAAAATGCTAGGAAAAATGGCTAGGGGAAAAATGCCATTGTGCCATCCCAGCTACCACAGCCGAGTGTGCTACTCCCCTGGCATACAGCAAAGATGTCCACGATGGTGTAGACTTTCACCAGCCAGGAAAGGAGCAGATGGTGGTGGTCTGCAGACTTTCATTACATCCACAGCCACAACAGATTTACTAACACCAGATTGCTATGCCACGGATCTATAGGAGTCTGGCAGAAACAGCTTCCAAGGAGAAATGCCCCTACATTTTCTAGACTGGGAAAAGGGAAACAGAATGAGGTGTGATGCATTTCCAGCACTGAGCAGCCTCTGAGGTAGAGCCATGAAGGTAATCTTCTGTATCCAGAAATTAGCAACTCCTGAATGTAAATCACCAAGAAGGGCTCACGGTGCATGCCCAGAATTATTTAGACTTGGCAAAACTGCGTCTGATGGTGGCATCTGCCATACTTCAGTGCATTGGCAAACAGCAGACATTCAGCTGGTGCTGGCACAACTTTTGAAGAGTGCAGTTTAGGAGATTCAGTAGCCAACTGGCCTCCAGCAACCATTCAGGGTGATGGGTTTTACTGTCCTCAAATCTGAAGATACCTGGAGCTTTTTGCTGCCTCTGTTGTCCTTTGTCAACCTCACAAGCTATAGCTCGCTGCAGTGCCTTGAGAACAGTGCCGATGCTGTAAGATGGCACCAGGCAGTGGTCCTACAGGCCCTGAACCCTGTGCAGGAGTAAGAGATGTCTTTTAAAGGAGACTACAATCCCATGATTGTAGTCACAGCCTTAAGAACTTAATCCTCAACAAAGCAGAAACGTGCCTGCGGCAAGCTAAGGGAACTGCAGACACAGACAAGGCACTGCCATGTGGGGCCTCCTTTCTGTGGTCATGGAAACACTGTGGACGTGGCTTAATTCTGCTTGCTTGCCTTGTGGCACTGCAGGTCTGTGGAAGACAGAGCCGAACAGGGAAATAGCTACGGGTGAGATTTCCACGGGTTCAAATATGTATGTGTATGTAAAAGGCCAATGCTAATGATGCCTTTCCAAGCCTTGTTACAGATTTCTTAGGTTTGAATATTTGCTTTCAGAGCTTCACTTCTGTAAAAAAAATGTGAGTGACTGTTAAGATTGTGCCTTTTTCTTCCTACAACCTCAAAATGACAAAAAATGACTCTAACAATCCTTTGGCAAGAAGCTGCAAATTTGCAGAAGATGAAATGTAGAGCTATAGGGTAGCCAAGAGATGCTCCTTTCCAAGCCAAGCCTGCTGCCAGTGCAGAGAACAGGGTGAGCCAGATTTCATTTAGCACCTGCAGCAGTACAGCAGGGAAACCACAGGGAAAGGAACTCACTCAGTGGGCACACAGCAGCTTCACAGACCCTCCTGCGCTTCGGAGGTGCTGCCAGGGCCACCCTGCGAGCATGGCTCCTTGGGCATGCACCTGCAATGGTTCAGTCTCCTGGTTTTGAGCTCCAGTGTTTGTAGGCTTCCTTCAGCCCCCAGTGAGGGATTGCAGGACCAAATTATGCCATCAGTTCATAATTTCTAAGCTTACTTAACTACAACACAAACAAAATGTTTGACACTAGGTACTTGAGTTTAAACAACTCCATAGAGAAGCCCTAAACAAATGAGTCAAGGGAAACAAAACAGTGCTTTAAAAATCACCAAAGACCATCCATTTCAGAACTATCAAAGTTCCTTTCAATTTCAACACCGTAAACCATACACTTTGATACAAACCACTACTAGAACAACGTTTTGCAACTGCATTTCCTAAGAACGTTGTGAAGTTCTGCAGTAAGATTTTCTGATCTTATTATTGCTCATTTTTTGTTCTTCTGGCAAATTAAAGAAGTCATTATGGTGTAATAAAAAAGGATATAATTTTGGACTGTATTATAATTAAAATGAATGAGGTCAATGAACTGTATCTGAATCACTGCTTTCATACTCAGGAATGCTGTTTGGTTCAGATGATATTTTATGTCTCTGTTGTAAGTACTTTCAGACAAATCAAAAAATCTAAACCTGTACCTGTGATATACAGACAAAATCACAGTAATGTGCGTAACGCTGGGTGTCAGAGCATAGGATTAGTTCTTAATTGTTGGCTTTTAATTTACCTCTGACTAACCTTGCTCTGTGTGCTGTTGTGGTTGATGCGCAGCCACCTTGGTGGAAATTCTGTATATCACAAATTGTGCATAAAATAATATGCTTAAAGGTTTAATTTCTTTTATTTCCAAATACTTTTTAATAAGCTAATTAGAAAAAAAAATACTTTATAATAAAGTTATATGTTTTAAGAGTTAAAACTAAATGGGGTTTTGAGAATGAACCTCTCTAACAATAATAAAAAAAGCTTTAACATCAGGTGTTTGGTGTCCTTGTGTCATACAGAAAGAGGTCTACTAATGAACCAGAAAGTACCTGTACCCAGATCCTCAGAAGTAATAGAAATACTCCTCTTGACTTCTGTTCAGGCACTGATCCTTCTGTAGGCCAGCAGCACCAAGCTGGTGAGTTACAGAGCAGATGTGTGAGAGCTGAAGCCAAGGCCAAGCAAAACTACTTTGTTCTGGCAGCTTGCCTACCTTTAACCTCTCTGCGCATCTCCCAGCTCCAGTACCAGAGCTCTATTTTAGACACGCAAAAGTACCTTTCTTCCAAACACAGCTTATAGGAAAACTGGGTATAATGACAACATGTTCTTTTTAACAATTATTTCTTAAACTTCAGGCCAGCACCTTTCTGGAGATCCTGAAAGGGCTTGGTCAGATACCATGTGGCAGCATTTCTCTCTCAGGTTGGCAGCAGCTCTTGCATTAACAAGTGAGGACAGCCTGTGATTAGTGGCCACAGGATTTTATGCTGCCCAGGGAACTGATAACCACCTTAAATTGCTGACAGCAGTTAATTTTCTCCAAGGTGAAGGAGTGAATACAAAAGCTTGTAGCCAATTATAAGCTCTTCTCTCTTGGCTGATACGGAGGAGCTAAGCTGCTGGAAGCTCTAACTGAAGGGAAGTGAGATGCACCAAGTGGAGGTGACATTTTCAGGGTTGTGTAACCCAGTTCTAGACATTTCTAGATGCTCTTGCTGAGCTCAGATACTCTATTCCCTGCATTTGTGCCGACAAAGATATGTGAAATTAATCCAGCACTACTGCCAGCTGCTTCTGCCCCATTTTTCATTGGTCATAACAAGCAGCTGGAGCATTACAAAAATAGAAGTGAAATTGGTTACAAAAGCAGGAGCATGTAACCAATAATGATGCAGAGATAAAGCTTCAATCATTTGTTACAGCTTGACACATTTTATTCACAGGTTTTACAGAATTTTTCAGAGATGGAGGTAGATAATGGAGGAGTTGATCACATGTTTCTTCTGTCCTGAATAGAGCTTCACTTCTGCAAGCACAGGGTAGGTCCAGACTATATATGGCTCATTTGTGAATGATAATGAGTTCTTAAAGCATTTAATGGGACTTGTAGATAACTGCAGGTACCAAAGAAAGGCAAATGTTTGAAGTGTATTTCAATTTTCATACAAAAGTGTCAGATGGCCTTCTTTTCATAGTCCAAGTAAGAATAACATGGATGCTGACATTGCAAATTTCCTGTCCTAGGTGGGGTTTTTTTAGTATTTCTTTCTAGAACGATTAGGACAAGATGTGAAATGATAGCATCTTCTTATTTCTTTAGTCATTTGCTCAGGCTATCAAAATGGATCCAGTTAATATCAGTTGCACAGGTGAGTTTTATCTATAGTACTGCATGAACATCTATTTCACACAGAAAGAACTGATGACAGTGACTCATTTTCTATGTCAACAAGTAATCATTCAATCATAATCATTATGGTAACATTTAATCAACAGCATCAAATCTATCACTCCTCTTGAGCTGACAATCTGCAGATAACAATTTTCATTCCATTATCAACCACAGCAGTGGTACTGTGTTATTAAATAGACAGTATTTTATTTTCACTGACTGAAAGAATGAAATGTATGTGTAAAAAAAAAAAAAAAAGAGAGCTAAGACCCACCATCCTCCCCGATTTCATCATGCCTGGTGCCGCTGTTGCAGAGGATACACTTCTACAGCAAAGCCTCTGAGAAGTCTGGATCACGAGATTTGACAATTGTTAGTGCCGAGCATTGCACACGGTTATGAAAAGACCCCATTTTAAATTGCAGCATCACATGGTTTTGGAGAAAGCTATGTGAAGAAAAACCTATAGGCTTGTACAGGTATATCTGAAGTATAAA
The DNA here is from genome assembly GCA_033439905.1 of Ceryle rudis. Lineage (NCBI taxonomy): Eukaryota > Metazoa > Chordata > Aves > Coraciiformes > Cerylidae > Ceryle > Ceryle rudis. Next base: position 32,925 of record JAAGNO010024244.1, read on the forward strand.
AGTATTTTTTTTGTAAATAGGTTTTATCTCGGGAGGCTATAAAATAATGTTTCTTTATCACAAGGGAGATTTCAGAAAAGAAGGTGTTTAAATAACAGCCTGGTTCCATTAGAGAAATGTTCCTGCTAATGGTCAGTGTTCAAACCCAAAATTAAATAGAAAAAAAAACCCCACAAATAACAAGTCTGAAATTTTGTCTGATTTTTCCGATGAATACTGAGTGATTAGTTAGTCTTAAACTGCTTCTTCAATCATTTTTTTTTTAGTTGATTTTCATAATAAAGTGGCAGAACAACAGCATCATCACACCTGTCATGCAGATAAGATCATTCCCATTTCCTCAGAAGTATCAAGATTTCTACGTATTTGTCAGGGTTCACATGTCACAGTGGCTCCTGTAAAAGAACAAATTAATTATCAAGCTTTCTTTATGGTACGGCAGGGAACACATGCCTTCATTTTTTAGCACTTTAAGCAGACTAGAAGAACAAAATTGCTGCTTACTAAACCAAACTATGGAAAAGGAGAGTCTTAGTCTGTCCTTTGTAGTTTTGTTTTTTGGGACAGCACATATTTTTGATAATCCTACTGTTCCCACATCTGCATCTTTTTAATTTACAGCTCTGACATAACCTGTTGAAAACCAGAGCTCTTTCTTGGAAGTGTCTTTTCAGAAACTCAGGAACAGGAACTTTTCAGAAACACTCGGCTAAATACGCACAGCTCTAGTGGAACTGTGGTTTTGGCCATGATTCCTCCAGATGACCATCAGCAAAAGGCAAGAAGTGCCCAACTGAAACTTTACTCTAATGTAGGTGTGATCTGATGGCCGTGAACAGAAGGAGGGTCATTCTCCCTCTAGTCTGACCAAAAGTAATGACTTTCAGACCTTGGGGACTGGCATACCTGAGAAGGACACCTCTAACTGTTAAAGCAAAGTTTCCAGTCCACAAACACAGTGTCTATCTGGGTACGAAGTTGCTTTCTTCTTTTTTGAAAGCCTTTCTCATGCTTTTGGAGTTCCTCTCTGCTCTTTACACTGTCTTCTAATATTGGACCATGAACTCCATGGGACCTGGCTGTGCTGCAAGGCACAGCTGGTTCACGCAAGGAGATGAAGCCTTAGGAGCCCTAGAATTCCTCTGAAAGAGATCAACATGCCTTGTAACGGTTTCAAGCATGTTTATTCAAACAGGAAAAGGGAAAACTAGGTCAAAGACCAAAACTCAACTTAGAAAAGCAAAACAAGATTAGGAAAACAAGAGCATGTAGATAAGATGCACAGTACATAGCCAAACACAACCTGTAGCAGCAAATCATGTCAAAAAGAGTTCCCAGACATAAACATGAGGTTTGTTAACAAGGAGACTTGAAGAAGCCCCTTATCTTCATGCTCCAGCAAATGCTGTCAGCTATGTCTTCATTGCCTGTGAAATGAATTTGTGGTTGGAGTAAATTCTATTGGGATGCTGGGCCTTTTTAGCTTGAGAGGTGCCCAGCTTGCCTACCTTTGCTTTTTCATGAAAGCTACTTGAAGTGCCATGTCTGTATGTCATGACTAGAGGCTCAGCACTGGTGTCACATAGGACTGAGACTGGGACTAATGGTCTCCCAAAACAGTAATATGTAACCATATTATTTTGCAGTGTAGAACAGTGTGGACGTAGGCCATTCCACACCAGTTGTCTTCAGGGCCAAAGACTGTTCCCAAGCATATTTCAACTGCTAGTACAGGCAAACTCTGAGTGTGTGAGTCCAGAAAAAATGTCAGAGTCCCTGGTCAGTCTGTTAGTGTTTGCACTTCTGAGGCCAACTGGTTAAAGTGTGAGAGAAGAAGGAAGGAACTGAGGATCTGGCCTGACATCATTGTGTGAGAAGTCCTACACTGGCAGTTCCTCCACAAGACAAGTCTTCTCATCTCTATGGATCAATCAACCTTCAGGGACATATTAAAGGGAAATATGAACATGCCTCTTCAATTTTGCTTTGTTCAACTACATTTCCTATTTTGTAGGACTACAACTTATAACCCCGGTATTTGGTCATGCTGGAACTCCTGCTGAGTTGTCTGGCTTGGAGGAAGATTAGAAGAGTAAAACAAATGCAAAAGGTCAGTAATGGCACCGGTCCTTGGAAGTGCCTAACAAACCAAACATGTTTTGATAACTGTTTGTTCCATAGCGGATGTTTGTTACTTTATATAATGGAGATACTTAATTTCTTTAATACAAGCCACTTTTTACAGACTCCTTTCAAAATTTGACAGAACAAATATGCAAAGCAATTTGTTGAGAGCAAATAATTAGAGTTACTGAAAGATGCATGAAGGAAACATTTCTGAAAGTTCAGTCTTCTGATGGGGAGTCACACTGTCAAATTAAGGCCCAACTCCCTTCAAATAAGAGTGATTTATACTTTCTGTACAAAATTTGATTGAAATGTTTACTGCAGATAGGCAATGAGACTCGGCAATGAAAATGTGCAAAATCTGCTCATCCAGAAGCTTGGGAGGAGGAAATCTTCTACCCTCACGTGCCAAAAATGTACCTTTCTGCATATGCCCGTGGAAAGATTCTTTCACTGAAATTGTTCACACCTCTGTAAACATCTATGTCACAGTACCCATACAGTCATTCAAAGGGCACAGCCATGAAGCAACACCGCACGATTTCCAAAGCCACGCTACTCTTCCACAAGGTTAAGCAACAAGAAAAAGTAAAATTGTCACAAAAGTGCTTAAAAGCAAACACCCAAAACAAATCCCCCCCCCAAAATTGGCAACATGCTCACAGATGTTCCAGGAACTGAAAGAGTAGCTAAGTTTGTTAAATAAACCTTGTCTAGTAAATAATTAACAAGTCAGCTTCAAGGTGAAGCTCAATATAAACTGTTCTTTTGTTTTTGTTGTGACTGAGATGTTTTAATGTCTAAAGAAGGGTGATGCCAGGTAATCCTGTCATGATTAGCTGGGAAATTTATTCATTTAATGGGTCATCTCGATTTCATTTTTAAATTTAAGCAATACTTTTGATAAGTATTCCTGGGATAATTCGTGGGATTCAGGGGATAAATCAGTGCTTTGTCCATTTTATAGTTAGGCCTACACAAATGTTAAATCAACGCTGTTGTTAAGGTCACAATATTGGTCAGTCAAAAGGCTGCAAATGTTCCTTCTGTAAAGGCATTTTGAGAAAATTGGGGATTATGTACTATTTATTTCACAGGCCCCCGCCTCTTTTGCCATGAAGCGTAGGTATGTACTGAGCTGGTGAAGTTAAAGATATTACAGACTGTATTTAGTCAGACTTTTTCCATGTTTGTGACAGAAGTTGAGTAGTGAATGTAGCAAAGGCTTCCAGGGAGGAAAGAACGGGTCAGTGGTCAAGGCAATTGAACACTATTTTGAAAGCTAAATTATAACCTTGCCCCTGAGTTTGTAATTGATGCTGGTGTGAGTTACATTCATCACAGATGGCCACTAACCAATTTTTTCGATGTCTGGTGAAAGTCTGATTTGTCAAGGAGCTGAGTACTTAAATCTGGATCTAAAGTGAATGAGAGCTCGAAGTGGGTAAATGAAGTCTGGCACAGTGCTAAATAGTTATAAAAAAAATAAGTCCTAGACTGATCTTTTATGAGCCACCTAAGCTTTGTGAATTCTTTCCTCTTAGCTCCTCTGGATCTCTGAATTGCCACGTGTTAACTGAAGATAATAGCAGTATTTTAGAGGAATTCTATAATAATTTTAAAAGCGCTTTTGTCAAAATAATCATGGAAGAAAAGAACACTGGCAAAATCTGTAGTTCTGTATTCAGAGCATTGCTTGAAGAAAATACAATAGATAGGACATAGTGCCAGATCGAGTGGGAGAAATGGTGGGAAACTTCTCATTAAATAAATACTTTCCATTCCAGTGCAATGCGTGAAATGAGGCTCCAGAACAAAACTGGTAAATGACCGTGCATGCTGAATGATACAGTAAAATAATACGCGTGCGGCAGTGAAGCAGTTTAGTTTCACAGACCTGGTGTTCCCCAGCTCCTGAGTGTTTTGTCTTCCTGTTTGCCGAAGACAATGCCTAGACCATGGGCACGTTAGAGCCTAAACACTTTTTCTGACAAAGTAATGTCCTTGACAAAGTTACGAGTAGATTAAACCAGAATCTTAAAGCTGAAAGAGAGCAGATACAATAAATGATAACTTACTAACTCTTTTTAGGACACCGTGCTATGACTACTGATGCCCACCCTCATGGTCCGCGAGGAGCACTTCCTACAGCTCTCTGGAGAGAAGCTTCCCTTCCTTCAGGAACGGATCAGGCAACTCAACAGAGTGCCCAGCGGGGTGGCATTGATGGTGACAAAAACAAACGGCGTGATGCAGAAGTTTATTGCCCACAAATAGAACAAGCCTCAGAACGGAAATTTATTGTTAAGACAGGAAAAGAGGTGACTGATACAATGAGGTAATAATTCAGTTACATATAGATATACATAAACAAGGAGCTGCAACAGTGGGTAGGGACATACACTGTGAATGGGGCATCAAAAACCATGTAAAATTTTCTACCTTACAGTGGTTTTTTACACAACAAGGTAAATATATCAGGTAACTGGTGCTACTGTTTGGTACCAACCCAGCTGTAAACTGTTTACTGTGTCAATCCTGCAGATTTCACAAAGATAAGCCTCCAGTTTTTTCTTGGGAAAGATCACGCTGTCAAGACTCTGACAGCAGGTCAATAAAAAGGCCCAGGAAAATACAACATGCCTCTCTGTTACCACTGCTGTATGAGCATTATTTTACAGGCAATTTCCCCGCAGTACACTTTACATCCTTACAAATACTCTAGGAGCTATTATGAACAACGTCCTTATCGTTTGAGATAGGCTGCACTGCTCAGGCGGCTGGAGAGGCCGCAGTCACGCACACCACACATGGCTGCGTTCTGACCCTCAGCTCCTGCTATGAAAAACAATGATAAAACATTTCCTGGTGGAACAAGAGCAGTTCAAACAGCCAAAAGTGCTCAATGCTTTTTCTGTTGACAGTTCTGAAAGGGGAGGAAATACACTGTAGGACAAGTTTTGACATAAGTTTACAACAATTTAACAAGAGGTTTTCAGTTATCTATGGGAAGAAAAAACTTACTCTGGGACTCGGGTCTAACTTTACCAAGACTAGATGATGACGGGTTTCATGTA
>JAAGNO010024245.1:0-12734 GCA_033439905.1 Ceryle rudis
GATGACTCTCAAGGGGGAGAAATTGCTCCTCAGCTCCAACCTAAACCTCCCCTGGTGCAACCTGAAGCCGTTTTCTCTTGTCCTACCACTTGTTCCTTGGGAGAAGAGCCTGACCCCACCTGGCTCCAACCTCCTCAGGGAATCCTAGAGAGCAATAAGCTCTTCCTTGCTGTGACTTGAAAAGCCATTCAAGCCGCAGGGCAGCAGCAGCTCTAAGAGCAGCCCCCAGGAGCTCCCTGCCGCAGGTGGGTCTGGCTGCACAGGTCCAGTTGCATCCTGTCCGCTCCCCGTACAGCTCCCAGCAGATGCCTTTCCCCAGTATTCATTGTATAGCCATTTGCCACCGAAAATCCTGTGGACCTGTCACCCTGCCAGCCCTGGAGAGGTTGTCCACACTTAGAGCAGTGTGCAGGTCTCACCCTGCGCCTGTTGGTGCCGTGACCTTGTTCAGAGCAGCCGTGGGCTTGTCTTGGCACGAACCCAGGCGCCGGGGGTGGTGGAGGGCAGTGGTTTAGGAGCTCCATGCTTGGAAGACAGGGGAGGAGGACGTGCTCAGGACATCAGGACATCGTGTTCATCTCTCTCCCCTCCCGCAGAGTCCATGGAGTGCAGCAGGAAAGCTGGATTCTACTACGATGAGCTCCTGAGAAACTGCATCGACTGCACCACGGTCTGCGGGCAGCACCCGAAGCAATGTTCCCTGTCCTGTGAAAGTAAGGCCACGTGGGAGGGCAGGAGGAGCAGGGATGTGGGGAGGACCCCCGGGCTGGGCTGGGCTGGAAGAGGAGCCAGGGTGTGGGATTGAAGCTCAGGGAGGGGCAGCAAACCCTAAATCTCTTCCTCCCAGGGGGTTTTGTGTGCGCTGCCATCAGACTGGGACTGGGAAAAAGAGACGCCAGCCTCTGCCATGTTTTCTCCACCATGCTCCATCACACAGCGTGTCTGCCCCTTCGAGTGTTGGTGTTTTACAGACCCGTCCTTCGGCTCTACCAGCCGGGGCCAGCTCCCCAGTCACCTTTCCCACCTTGCTGAGGCGCCTGCAGCCCTCGGGGTGCGTGAGCGGCAGGCGACGGGTTACTCTCCCCAAGAGCTATCATTCCCACGTTGGGGTTTGGGATCGCTGGAGGAGGGGGAAGGATGGGAAGGGGTCTCCTCTACCTGGCGGGGGAAGAAAAATAGACCCCAGCCGGGGGGGGGGAGGGGCATGCAGCCGCTTTCAAATCCTTTCCAAGCACAGCCATCTCTGCCTGGCCAACAGCGGCTGCCTTGGAGGCCACCCCACCTCCACCCTCAACTGTACTGGAGCAGAAGGGGTGCCCGGAGCAGGACCCGTGGCTGGTGGTGTATCTGCTGCTGGGGCTCTGTCTCTGTGCCCTCATCTGCTCCCTGCTCCTGGGCTGGACCCACCTGCGGAGGAAGGGAGAGGTGGTCTCCTGCCAAGCCAGTACTGGGACCTGCCACCGCAGGGAGGACTCCTCCAAAGGTAAGTGCTGGCTGCACTGGGGGTGGACTGGGAAAGGATGGGGAGCTTGTGGTGGGCAGGTTCCTGGTACTGCTGGGAGGGGTGGAAAGCAGAGCAAATTCCTAACAGGGGGAGGGAGGAAAAGCAAAGCCAGCAATCTGCGAGACGGTTCAGTCTGAGCCTGGAAGAGGGACAGGACTGGCCCGCTGTGCCCCAATTCTCCACCCATTCTCCACCCTTCTCAGTCTCTCAAAGTTCTAGCTCTGGAGCCAAGAAGGGCTTCACAAATCTTTGCGCTATGGAGAAAAGACAGGGAAAGGATAACATAGAGTAAGCCAACATAGAAAAGATATTTTTATTCTCCCTCCTCCTCCCTTATCTTCACCAAAAAAAAAAAAAAAAAAAAAAGCCTACGTACCTATTTATGCACATGTTTACATATGCACACTTCAAAGCCAGCAATGCTGGATGTCAAAAATCACAGAGGAAAAGCTGGCGAGCTGGTGCATGGCTCAGAGTCACTCTCCAGCAGAACTGGAGCTCCACCTTGAAGGACACGGCGGCATTGAACACGCACTTTATGAGAGGCCGCCAGGTCCCAAGAGATTTACTGTGTGCTTTTTGATACCCCCAGTCTAGCCTTGCTTATCAGATCACAGATGCCAGAGCAGAGCCCTTGGAGAGCTCGAGCTCCAGTGCCTCACCCAGGGCTGCGCCAGAGCGTTGGCTCATCCTACAAAGGCAGCACTTAGTGAAAAAAAGTTTACCTGTAATGTTACAAACATTGCAGTTGCTTCAGCACTCGACCTCCAGCCTTCCCATTAAAGGGACTCTCCCATTTCCCCCTCAGCTCTCACCCCCCGGGGTGGCAGGATGGGGTGTGATGCACGTAGGTGACACGTGACCTCCACCAAAGCGCCAGGGGCTTTGTCACAGCAGTGGGGGGTGGGTGTCCTCTCCAGTTCCAGGACCAGCTCTTGATAGGCTCTAGTGCAGCACCGTGAGGTGTTTCTCAAGTAAAAGGTGCTCCTAAAAGCCTAATGCACAGAGTTTCTTTGCAGATCGGCTGGTGGAAGCAGGCAGCGTTGGTGACGGATCCACCAGCAGCAGGATCCCAGAGCCAGTGGAAACCTGCGGCTTCTGCTTCCCTGGACACAGCTCTGCTACACAAGAAACCAAATCATGCCACAGCACCTCCCATCACCTATGGGAACGAGCTGCTCCCTCCCACAGCGGGATCTACAGCACAGGAAGCGCCGGGGCCATTCCCAGCCCGGAGGATGGCCACTTCAAGATCATATGTTCTCCTTCCCAAGAGAAGACGCCCATGGTGTGACCGTAGTGAACGTGCGCTCGCAGGACCAGGAAGGAGGGCTGCTCCCTCTGCCCCCACCACACAGCTGCTTCACCCTCCGTTTCCAGTGACTGTAACAGCTTCTGCCAGGACAGGTGGACCTGGCACAGCCTTTGCCCAAGGGCTGTAGGCTACAGACAGCACTGTTTTCTTCCACCCAGGAAATTAAATTCTCATTACTCTTGTGCACTCCTAGTGACAGAAGTCGCTTCCCATTTCGCACTGTCACCACACCCCAACTTGACCTCTGCAGACTCCTCCGTGCATCCCAGTCGTTGGAAGCAGTGTCTCACTGAGGCTTTTCATCCCTGTTCCACCATTAGTGTCACTTTGTCTCTGCAAAGGGCGTCGCTGCAGAGCCCAGATGGACTGTGGTGCCCAGCGGTCGCCGTGGAGAGCACGTGTAACACCAGTGATTTACAGGCAGAGCTGTAAGCATCGCAGACATGAACTCAGACCAAGAAGCTACTCATGCAAGTTATGACCTCTGATCAGCATGGCCACGCTCTCAGGAGCAGTGTGTTTTCTGACTTGAACAGAAATTTCTTTACGGGGCAGAATATTGGGTAAGACACAAGGTGAAAAACTCCACTACCGGCTTTCAGCGCTTAGGAGGGGAGGGGGGGACAGGCCAGGAGCCATGGCGAGGCTCTGCCTCGTGACAGGACACGATGCTGCATGGTGAGGAGCTGGGACAGGCACCAAAATCCCCAAAGGACTTGGTTTAAATGTGAAAACTCAAGCAAGGCTGAAAACTTTCCAAAAGACTCAATTTATGTACATCTGGCCTGGGTTACTCAAACGAGCTGGTAAAAGTGACAAACCAGCCCGAGATACAGCTGCTTTGAGGGAAGATTTTTATCTGACCTGGCTTTGAAAGCTACTATGGAAAAATAAGGGTTTCAACGTGTAACTTGAAGTTCTCATTTTCACTAAAAGAGTGTAGGAATTCTTTGTTTGGTGAGGAATCACTCCTGGGAGGAACTCGTCCCCTCCACCTTGTCTCAAACTAGAGCTTCAAACTTGGAAGAATAAAAATGAGTCACTGTGTGCTCACCTTGGTACTGGGAAAGCTGGAGGAAGCATGAGCAGATGTTCTAACAGACTCTGTCCCCTCCATGTTGCATAGATCTTTAGATGTCAATGCTTTCTTATCACTAAGGGCAGCACCACCTGGGCAGTGACCATGACAAAGCCATGAGTGATGTCTGGTCACAAAGCAGAAAGGTATCAGGACCACATCAAACCCATTAGAACTAGGAAGTGCCTAAGGTGGTTTAAAGTGAGTTCTAAGAGCCCAGGCATCGGCCTCCCACTCCCTCTTGGCATCTCCCCTCACGTAGCTACCCCCTTGGAGCCTCCAACTCCACAGCATCACCTTCCATGGCCTTAGCTCCTGTCATTTCCCTCCAGTGGAATCTGCTCCAGCGGCCTCTGGGCTCATGGTGTGAGTTCCCATGGTATCCCGTCCTGTGGTCTTCTACCCCATGGCCTCAGCTCCCATAGCCTCCAGCACCAAGGCTCCAAAGACAGTGGCATCACTAGCAGCCAACTCTTCTATACCTCCAAAAGGTTTTGCCTCCAGGATCCACCGTGGCTGACATACGTGCTCAGCCTCAACTCCTCCTTGGCCTCCCACTCCCTTTTACCACCCCACTCACTTATGACCTCAACAGTTGCTTGGACTCCCACCAGCTTTTGGCCTCCCATCTCTGCTCAGCTTCATCTTCTCTCTCTCCCTCTTCTTGGTATCCCCTCCCTGCAGCCTCCAGTTGCACTTACCAGCAGCACCAGCACCTGCCTCCTGGCACCAGGGGGGGAACAGGCCCAAGCACTTCCCAGTGAGAACAGGGGCTGCAGGAGAAGGAAAACCCTCATAAGCCTCATCGTGCTGCCCCCTCCCCGGCACACAGCTCCTGCAGGCAGCACTGGGGACATGTGGCTATTCAAATGTCACCTCCAGGGATGGGCGCTCACCACCACGCTACTTGGGCAAGAAGATTCATAACCTTATTTAAAACCAGGAGAGAAAGCACTGAACATGTGCCAACGGTTTTGCAATTAGGCCATCTCTTGAGGAGCAAGAGGCATCAATTATTCAAACGAGAAAGCTTTTAGGAAAGTGGTTACGCCCCTTGGTGCCAGAGCTCACCCTGCGTGGTGCTGGCAACCAGCAGCTCCTGCTCTGGCTGCCCAGGAGGCCACTCACCTTCACGTACCCAGGCAGAGCCCCTATTGGGCTGGGGATGTCCCTCCTGTCACCACGTGGCCTGGTGTCCCAGAACTGGGGAAAACACTCATCAGAAGCCAAGTCCTTCCCTCCAGCCCCAATATGCAAGAGGGGAGCATCCCTCACCCTGCTCCCCTCCTTCAGGGAAGGGAACAGTGTCAGTATGTAAAAGAAAAGGTAACCCGGGGGAAAGGGAACACATCAGTAGTGAGGATAATATACAAGGTCCCAGCTGCAACCCCCAGATGCTGGAGAACCAGGAGGAAACAATGGATTTGGTATCGTATTCACAGCCACTGGCCAATGGCTCTGATGGACCTACCTGGAGCCCTCACCTGGACTATCAGAGGGACACTAAGTATGGGACAGAGGCGGTTACAACCGGGATGACTTAAATGACATGGAATTAAAGGCATGGATTTTGAGCAAGAGCTTCCACCTGGGGGTTTAACCAGTTCTCCCATTTCTGCGTTTGATCTTCATTAGGCACCAGCATCAGGTAAAGCTTTCTCTCTAGGCAAGTGGCTGAAGGACAAGAAAACATTAGACCAAAAGCCCTTTTCTGGCATTTTTTTGCCCCGGGTAGAGCCACGTCCATCGCTGGTAGGTACCAGAACATACATTCCAGGCTTTGTTTACAATTGCTTCTGCAGATGCTTCCTCCCAACAGACAAACCAATAGAAAACTGGACCTCGAAATACACAACTGCTCCCCAAAATGAAGCGGCTCAGGGAGGCGCTCGGGGAGGCTGCAGCCGTTCCCTGCCCCCAGCCAGCACATCACTTCATCAGCCCTTCGCTAGCATCCTGCTGCTCAGCAGGACCTTCTGCTCTCAGCCTTTCCCCCAAGGGGATGGTAAGAGGGTTCTGCAGGGAATAAAGTGTGCAGGAGCTGCGTGGCTGCTGCTGGAGAGCTGAAGGGTAAGGGAAGGTTGAGTTTGAGAAGCAGGCATCACAAGGGGCAGTGCTGCTCGTATGACAGCAGCTGCTCTTCCATTTTTATAGGCAGAGAGAAAAGGCTCTCCTCCTCCTCCTCCTCCTGCAACCTGCACTGATTTACTGGTGCTGGAAATAGAAACACGCCGGGCGTGATTCAGGGAGGGACGCGGCGGGGGGAAGAAAAGAATAGGAGCTTTTGCTTTTAAGAATTCTGCTTTTGAAACCAGAAACAGAGCACTGAAATCTCCCACTGAAAACCACCCGCACCAGTGCAGTGGCACAGAGCACAGCTCTCTTCACCAGCCTCAGGGGGGTGGGACGATGGACAGACAGACACCCCAACCCTTCGGGCTGATTTATATGGCTGGCCTCGTCCCTCCACCATTTGTTTCTACAGGATTAACAAAGCAGGCTGCATTAGCTCCGCTGGCCGAGCGTGTGCTAGTGGCAAACAGAATTCATTTGTTCAGGCTCCAGCATCAGGGGAAAAAAAATACAAAAGAAATGAAGCAGCAGCCAAAGGCTCAGACCTGGGCGTCACAAAGCGAAGGCATCTGCCGCGTGGTGGCACTCCTCCTCCTCCAGCAGCAGGACAAGGTGGGGACGCCAAGTGCTGCAGCCCTGGGAATAATGAAAGGCTGGTCCTCAGCGAGTTTGCTGCATTATTAAAGGGGAGCAGAAAACGGCGTTGAGCATCCGCACCAAACCGTGCCCGGGCTGGGGAGAGGAGGAGGGAGGGAAGAAGGGGCCCCTTCCCCGCAGACGTGCCATTCATCTGCACGGCCCCAGCCATTTGTCACTCGCCAGGACGCTCGGGTTAAATCTTGTGGCACCCGACTACAACTGAAAATTATTTCAAGCGTGACGATAGGGAAAAGCAGGTGACAAACCCAGAGGGCTCTCTCACTTCTGCAGAAACCGGAGGGCCCTGGCCCCTCCTACACTGCATGGGACTTTTTCTAGGTCTGATTTGGTATTTGAGGCGCTTGCAGGAGTTGTTCCTTCTTCCTTCCCTGGCGCAAGCTGGTGCAGCAATCTCTTCTTGAACCACCTTGCAGTCTTCCAGTTGGTGTACAAATCAAATGCGATTCCTTCGTCCTTTTGTTCGGCTGCTCTTGGAAGATGCTCATTTAAAAAACCACAAAGAAACCAACCTTCTTTCCATTATTTCCCTCCTATTTCTTCTATCAGACCGCTTTCCACCTCTGTCCCAGGCAGGTTAGACACCTGTAACTCACTTCTAGAGCACAATCTAAAAGGTCAGACCCTTTTTTAGAGCGCAGAATGTAAAAGGCTCATCTGTGGTGGAGTGCAATGACCTTTTTGGGGTGGCTCTTACACCCGTTTACACCATGCCTGACTCTTACACAGGGCTCCCTGCAGGTTCCAGCAGGGAGAACAAAGCTGGTTTTCGTTCTTTTCAGCTCGATGCTCTGAACGTTTCTCTCCCCGGCTGTGATTCAATCCCCAGCCCAGCCTCCTGAGCGTGAGCATCTCCTGGTTATCTCCACGAGCTGCTTTTAAAAGGCAGCAGCGGAGGGGGAGAAAAGGAGCAAAACCCCCACATTTTGTGACAAAGCAGGAGTAAGGTGGAGCACCAAGCGCTGCGGGCTAAGGACGCTGATCCGAGGCGGTGATTCTGCGAGGAGCAGAGTACGTGAGGAGTTAACGGGGGTGGGAGGATACAAGGAACCAATACCAGCCTAGCACATACCAGGAAAATGTGGTGTTTACTTAAAAACCCGAGTGCACTGCAGAAGTGCTCAATAGCAGCAGATCTCTCGCTCGGTGCTGCCCCCCAGCAGCAACCCTTTCTAACAGATGGTACGTTTTTCAACCCTGAGGTTCCTCCAAGTGTCAGATGGACGCCTTTGGAAGGCAGCAAGGGAAAAAACACAAACCCAAACCAGCGACAACAAAACAAGCAGTTTTGAGAAATTCAAACTTATTCACAGGATTTAAGAAAAGAAAAAGGACCAAGACGACTCTTTACAGTATAAACACGCCAATTCATTCATTTTTACTGATGGTTGCATTTATGAATTTCATTCTCGTGAAAAAAGGGGGAATAAAAGGAAAAAAAATTAAGAAAATAGCTATTTATAGAAAACAAAACAAAAAAGGGCTCAAACAGAAAAGACTCTGTGCTGATGCTTTTGATGAGCAGTCCGATGGCATTGAACGTTACCTGTGCAAGCAGGCATGCTTGAAAAACCTGTCTCAGTACTGCAGCTTCAGTCCCACAATCCAGGGATTTCTTTTACGGTTGTTGGAAAAAAAAGAGCCTAATAGTTTCATACTGTATTTATTTAATAACTAAAATTCACAAATAAAAAGATACTTGCAAAGTCCTTTAGTTGTGTCATCCCCTCCTCCTCCACTCTACTGCTTTCAGACCCATATGCATAAAAAAATGGGCTTGGATTTTTAACTTTAACTGTTATATGATTGGTCGTTGGAGCTGAAGCACCAAATGGAGAAGATGCTTTATGGAGATGAGGGTATAACCCTTTGCCTTCCCACACACATTTTGGAGGAACATAGGAGATGTACCAGTGCCCGGACTCCTCTGCTCCCATTTCCCCCACCCAGAGCATTCCTTTCATTTTATATTTCCTCTGTTAAGTGACTGACTGTAGCCTCTTTTTTTTTTTGTTTGTGGGGGTTTTTTTTCCCCCCCTTTCTGTCCTTGCAGGACCACATACACGTGGGACATTGTTCATTTCTTACTCCTCCAGGCTTTGAGTCAGTGTCAAGTAGGTCCTGTTACAGCTCAGTGCTAGTTGTTTTGTAATAGGTCTTTTCATTTCAGGTAGGTTTGTGTGTCGATTCAGAAGGCTTGCTTATTTTCTTCCTTGTTTATATCTGACAAGCTGCTGGATAAGGCTATTCATACTCCAGGAACTGTTTGTGATAGAACAGCAAATACCTGCAAGAAAGCAGAGGTACAGTTTCAGCCTTCTGCTGCGCCTCGGAGCAGATCAGTATTTCCATTGATGCCATAATAATTAATTTTGTTTTTCTTTTCAATTTGAAGCGATTCCAGGGACATGCCAGCTCCCTCCAGTAACCGTGGGTGAGGAGGAGGAAAGCCAGCTGACATAATTTTACCAGCAACTCGGGAAACCGAACAGTTGTACATCAAACAGTCAAACCTTTCTGGGGTACAATCGACTTAGAAAGCTCTGGAAGATTGGACTGTGTTGGTGCCCAGACAAGGCAGCATCCATTTAACACTATCACAACGGAAAATGTAACGGAGGTGCTTGAAGATGCAACTGTTGCTGTGCTCACATTGCCAGAGCATCAGCCACTTGGGATTCCTGCAAACTGCCATTTACTGTCGGAGAAGCAAAACGAAGAATGAGGAACGTGGGTGAAAACTCCTGGGTCCCAATCAAATCCAACTCAAATAGCTAAGGTCTCAAGCTGTACTCAAATGTGGGGTCTTAACAGGATGAAATTCTTCCTGTCCTGCATTACGTGATGTGTTCTGCTACATACGGGAGCCCGGCCCCCAAGCAGTTACCTGTCAGAGACAAGCGGACTCATCTCGACATCCTCTTTACACACCACAGGCCGACGGGGTCACTGCGTCACTCTCTTAAATGTGCCAAAGCATTTCTGAGACTTTCCAATTATCATCGTTCCATCTCACGCCCTGTGGAGCTTTCCCTTGTACAATCCCTACTTTGTGTCAGCCTTGATCAGAACCGGGGAGAACGGATCAGAGCTCAAAGCAGCCCTTTAACGAGCCGATGGGCAGCAGTCCTGTCGCGTACCCTCTCCTCCTTGCCTATGGCTGTCCTCCTGCAGGCGCAGCCCACCCGAGGAGCAGAGCTACCCACTTGTTACTGGAAAAAATAAACCTTATTTTTCTGCTGACCTCAAATCATTTAACACTAAATTATAGATTTATTTTTTTTTTAACTGCCTGAAGTTCAAAAAATGAAATAAAGATGGGAAAATCTGTTACAAAATAAATAAATTACAACTACTGCTCTGTACTCCCAAGACTTGTCTAATGCAAATATCTGAAGCCGTAACGCCAATCTGAAATCGCTTTAAAGCCAGGAGCTAAGAAACAGCTCCTGTTCTATACCTGCCTCCCATAGAGCCTTGCCCCTCTGGTTCGTGGTATTTTCTTAATGGTTTTTCTGCAAACCTTTTACACTCAGATTAAACTGGAGGCTCTGCAGACAAAGACCGGACTGTGTCCTGGATGCCAACACTGCTCCTACACTCGTATCACTACGGTTTTCAGAGCTCCTTCCTTTAGTGAACAAGAGCCTGGACTTGAGCACCAGTTACAGACATTGGGGAGTCAGCTGATGTCCCTCATCCCTCCCCTCTTCTTCCTCCAACAAATGCAGGATTATAAAGTCACATCCTGAAGCACTGAGATACACACAGGGAGAGGCATCAGATATTGAAAGAGAGAAATCAACTCCTCACCATGATCAAAGTCTTTTAATTGAAAGTAAGGAAAACCCAACAAAGGTCAAAGTTTTCCTTTCCTCTGCCCCTTCCAGCTCCCAACTTACCCTTCACTGTCTAGCACATCCTTAATGCTAGCCTTGGTGATAATGGCATCATCACACTTGAACCACTGGTCCTTGTGCTGCCGGATGAAGCTGGTATAGTGCCCACTCTCCAAGGTTCCCTGGTGATTAACTACTGCAAACAAGGAATACCTGGTACAGAAAAGCGTCAGTGAATATGGGGATCAAAAGGGGAAAAACAACAGACATTTTAGACACTCAGAATTTCGCGTTCATAAAGATGTTCAGCAATGGTAAAGGATCTGACCCACCAATGAAACATCAGCTCTTAACACTAACTGGGACGAGGGCACGGCCCTTGCCCAGGGAAAAGAACCACACTGTTCTTTTTCTGTCTTGCTGTTCCTGCAACACTCCAGTCTGATGACAGCCGTCAGCTTTACCAATACTGGTAACAGTGATTTTTTTTCTTCTCAACCAGATCAATATTGATGCATTCCTGAGGAGGACCACTGATTAGCTACATCTTTCTATTTCCTTGAACTGGTTACTCTAGTGAACCAGACAAATGAATTAGAGGGATGGGGAAGGAGGGAATCTTAAATATAGTTAATCTTAAACATTTCTAGTGATAAAAAGCTGTACTGAGGAATTGCCCTGAATCTGGGAAGCCTGTACCTGTTTTGTAATACTGAATATAATCAGTCTCAACTTCCAGCTTTCAGATGCTGCTGTGCATTTCCCTGCTAGCCTGAGAACAAGCAGACATCTCTTGGGTCAGAAAAAAAGACACACATAAGACTAATCAAGTTGCTCTTGACTTTGGTTTTTTTTCCCCCTTTCCTTTTCTTAAAAAGGAGAAGACTGAAGTCCTTGCCTCTTCTGTTCTAAGGTAAGATTTTGTTTCCAGTTTTAAATATATTTGTGGCTCTTTTTCAAGGGTTCTCCGCTCTCTTTAACTCTTTCTTAAAACGCTGTCCTCAAACTGGGACACAAAGCCAGCTTCACAATAGTAAAATAACCCCTCTAATCTCACTGATATTGTCCTACTTACGTTCAAAATTCACAGAGCTCTTTTCAAAGTGGTGCCACAACAAGGCACCTATTCAAGTTGGCCATCTCCAGAGCCACTGCTGTATAAAGTCACCCTCTTCCCAGAGGAGTCCTTTAATCCAGCTGGGATGGACACCACACTAGTCCTGGACAGAGGATTCTAGGACTGCCCCAGTTGTTGACTGGCATTCAGTTTACTAAGCAGCCCAGATGTCTCTGCTCTCATTACTAATCCTCCTCAGCGTTAACAACTCGTCCCAGCTTCAGTCATGGGCAAACCTCAGCAGTGATCAGTTGTGTTTCTTTCAGAGCTTTGCTAACACAATTAAACTCCGTACATCCCGGGAACCAGTCGCTGCGGGAGCGCACGTAACGCCTGCCTGGATGACAACTGCACTAAGACCTGCTCCACTAGTTTCTCAAGCTGTCCGGTGGGTGATTCCAGTTTCTTAACAAAACTTCTAGTGCCAAATGAAATGCTCTGAAGAATTTAAATAGACGACATCAGCACAGGGCTGTAGCAACCAAATGTGTAACCTTATTAAAAATAAAGTTAAGGTTCCTGCGACCATCTCTATACCCGTAAAGCGATGGATATTGGTTTCAATTACACTCCCTTTAGATTCTTGAGCAAGTCCTGTGTCAGCTCATCACTTATTCTGACTGGAATCAATACCTGACCAAAAGACCCCAGAGTTACTGGGGTCATCGACTTGGGACTTTATAAACTTTTCTTTTTTTTGGTCCTCTGGAAGTCCCTTTGCTATTGCAATAGAAATAAGGTGATTTAAGTGAAACACCCATCCCTTTTAATACCGTAAGCACAGGTTTTTGTTTTGGTCATAGACCGATTGCTGGGGTTATCCCCTTCACATCCCAAAGTCAGCTGCCACAAGACCATGGAAGGGTCGGCGGTTGTAGGGAACAAAGGTTTATTTTGCAACAGCTCAGATTTATGGTGCTGTCAAGTATGGTAATGCACTTCGCACCACAGGATATACAGCTGACTGTACATCTCCTTTTAGAAGCCAACTACCTTTCACAATAGGAGTCATGGAATGTACCACTTACTTATTATCATTGTTTAGACTATCCGTCGGCTGCTGGTATTGCCCGTTCATTCTGCTCTCTTTACTGCAACACACACACACACAAAAATCCAGTCACTTAAAGCAGTGGCTTCCCAAACCGAGG
>JAAGNO010024245.1:15623-29546 GCA_033439905.1 Ceryle rudis
CTATCTTGCCAACTACTCTGCAATAATGACATCGAAATAAAAACAAGAGCCCAGCACCTCCAAAACTCCCTCCAAAAGCCAAGCAGCCAGCCAAGCACTCTTGAAACCTCAAGTCAGTCATGCAAGAATGCTCTTCAGGAAGACCATGAACAGCCAAAGAACACAGGAACCTCGCTACTATCTGTTCCCATCAGGCTAATGTCTTTGGCATGTAACTCTGAGTAGCAGCTTGGTTAACACTTGAGATGCAGCTAAAGAACTGGCGGTATATGGGGGTGAACATCCAAAGACATGGGTGTCCCCACCAGTCTGAAAAGGCCTGTAAATTACGGAAGAGGGAATTCTTCCCACCTTCAACGTCTCTGTGCACTAGGAAGCAGAATCAATCTTTTCTCACAAATAGAGACCTTCCTCTGGCATTCTCTTTTCATGTCAAGACCTCTGCATTTCATTAACAAGGTTCTGCACAAGCCAGATTTTGAAAATCTATTTTAAATCGCTACTACACCGGCTACAGAGATGTTTGTAATTTACAATTCCAAGCTACAATCATTTATTGAATACAGTCTGCGACTTGCTCAGCGAGACCACGACGCTATAGTTAGACAGTTGATTAGATTTTCCAGTATGAACGTGCTGACCCAGCTTAGAGGGCTACTGGAAAATAAGCCAGAAACGCTGCTCGATCGCTACGGCAAAGTTCAGCACGCACTTTGCCGTGACAGCTACAAGATAAAGGTCTAATTCCAACACTATTAAAGTTACCCAGGTGTTTTACCGAAGCTGAAAGCCTAAAAACCATGTAAGAATTGAACAACTGAATGAAGAGTCTGGAGCAAACAGCTAAAGAGTGTGTTCTTTCAACTCACCACTCCCCAGCTGGAAAGGGAAGCAGTATGAGCCGTCATTTCTACACAGCATATAGGCTGCTGGGTTAAAATCTGTTTCCAGTCACCACGGGCATAGGTAAAATGCTGTGGGGCTTTTTTGGGTAGCTTATGTGACATTGGTATCATCTTCAGATAAGCAGTTTCTTGAAATACTGGTCAGGGAAAGAGCTGAGGCCAGTGATCATTGCCTAGCAATGAGAGGACTTTGTCACTCTCTCCCAGGAGACCTCAGAGGTCTGCAGCCAAAAGGCTCAAGCAGATCAAACACGCAGTGAAATTACTACGTGGCTGCTTCCACAAAAGCCTGTGGCATCAGTTTTCAAGGACCCTTTGCCTCTTAACACAGAACGACCTTCATCACCTGCAACAATGCCTACTTTGCACCATAGTCCGAGACGGAAATCATACAGGACCCAACTATCTGAAGGCACCAGCTATGACATTCTCTCCCATCACTGCATCTGACATAATCTGGATTGGAACTGGTGAGAACCACACCACAGCTGGGAAGATATGAGAAGCCCTCACCATTGCAACCAGTAACTTCTTCACGCTTTTCCTTCAACACAGAGTTCCTCTGGGGCATTATTCTAGAAGACATTTTACCATGCAGGATGAGGAAGTGTTGCTGGAGATTGGTTTCTAGGCTGGGTCAGGCACTGAACCAGCCCTTCCATTTTGTTTCTAGATAACAATTAGTCAGGTTCCCACAGACATACTGCAAAGCTACGTTCCAGATAATGTAATATTACCTTAACAGAAGATCTAGCTGGGTGTGCAAGCTGTTCTTTGCATTAATTTAGAGCACAGAAAAGAAGTCAGTGAAAGCCAAAAGGTATGTCCAAGAATTTAGCTCATCCTCTCAGAGAGGAATACGTGTCCTCTGCTCTGTCTGCCCCCTGTCAACTTACTTTGAGATGAAAACAGGCCACAATGGGTAACTTCTTCATAGTGAGTTGTTTGGTAGATTCCTGGTAGCTATGGCAACCACTACATTTGATTTTGGCACTGCTTCCTAGATGTTCTGGCCTTGTAAACCTGAAAAAAATATTAAAAAGCAAAGGGATGCACAAAACAATCAGACTCTTTTCCACACACGGTGAAAACACTTTTTACTTGTGGGTCAGTGGCACCACAAGAGACAAAGCTCATGGCTTTTAGTGTCATTTTGGAAAAAAACCAACCCACACCTAGAATAATGTGAAGTGTTATGGTTCCAAATCTGACATTTATCATCGCTCTACTGGGGAGCGCTGCACTGAAATGGATCAGTGTGAGAAAGAAGCTGAATGTTAGTTCGTCTCCTACAACAGGACAGCTGATTTCCATATAGAAAACAAAGCCTTTGTTTTCAAAACCAAAACCATTGATACGGTTTTGAAGCAAGATGACAGGTCTCCTGTGCTCAGCTGCATGCTACCTGCAGGACACTCTTCTAGCTTGTAGCCCTCCAGGGGTAGAATCAAAGGTCTGAGACGGAAAGGGCTGTAAACAGAGTTTGCTTGAAAATACAGAGATCTTCCAAGAAAACCCAAGTGTTGACAACTAGAAAAATCTCTTTCAAAATTTTCAGACAGAACAGCTCAAGGGAGCTAAAGGAAGAGACCATTATAGACCAGGGAACTGCTCAGAGAAAATACACTACCTCTATGTTCTCAGAACACGCTACTGCAAAATATCTCACATTTTCAGACACTGTCAGCGCAGAAGAGGCTGGGAGGATGGACTGCTAAGTCCTTCCCTCCAAGTTTAGACTCCACAAGGCAAATAAATGATCCCCCCCACAGGCTACTTTACAACTAGGATTTCTGAGATTCAGTGTACTGAGGGACACCTACATCTTTCTGGTTTTTGTCACATTCCTGCTCAATCTTTCCTACTTCAAGTTGCATGGCCACGCTATAGTTGGCATGAATTCACAAACCTTCCTCGTTTGAATCTATATTCAACCTGCTTGCTATCTTTGGGGTAAAAACCTAGACCCATTACAATTCAACTTTCCAAAATCCATACTCTGTGAGAGTATCTGTGAACCTGGACGTTACTCCTTCCCTATCGTCATCTCTCTCTGATTTTCCTAATCCCCAGGATGAAGGGAATCACCGAAATTCAGCCAGCTTTGCCTGTGGATGCATTCCTGCGTCGGCGATTTCTCATTTGTACCGATGCCCTGCTTTTATTGAAAGGATTTTAAAAGTATCAACAAGGTTAGAAATCAGATATTGGAGACTAGGATTTTTTCTTTCAGGAGGATTAGCTTTGCCCCAGACTACAGGTAACCTCTTCCTCGGACAATTATATTTGACAAATATTGGCATTTGCCACAAGAGAGTAACTTTCAGATCAGCTAAAGATCCAAGTTAACTGTATACGAAGCCTTAATGTTTTCTCCAGTTACCTGTTTCCAAGATGCCCAAGTCTCCCGCTCAGAATTAGCTTTTCTTTTTGAAAGCTTTATTAATACCATCCTGGCAACTAAGCTGGCACTAACTGACCCTAAGCTCTGCTCAGAGCAAAATCACATTCATACTTGGCGTTATCATCCAGGCAGATATTAAATGCATTGCAAACTCTTTATGCGCTTCCTTAGCTGACACAACCAGGAACAAGCAGACAGACACCAGTGGTTTCCATCATTTACAACCACATTTCCTGGCAGCAGCCAGTGTAAAATTTGTTTTCTTTTTGCATTGCACAGCAACTGCTTTTGATTGCTTATTGTTTGGCCTGCTGTTGCTCCGAGCCTCCAAAAACCTAAGATAAGTATAAAGATGCTGTTTGAGGATAACGTCGTGACAGAGCACCACTTACTTCAGTGCCACCTGGAGAACAGAACGAAGCCAAATTCTTTTTTACCCCACCAAAAGTGTTTTTGTCTCGTTCCGTACCTTCGCAAGCAGTCTGTGAGGGTGGTGGTGCCCGATACATGGCTTTCCCCGTTTACGACATTGCCATCGCTCCCCGGACTCAGTGGCCAGAACGGGGTGGAGGAGCCTGGCAAATCCAAACTGATGTCCCAAAATGGGTCTATCGTTGTGGAAACGCCACTGTGAAAAAGAAAACAGTTTAATAGGTGTTTAAAGGAAGTAAAATGAAGTCTCTCTCGCTTTACTTTGAAGAACTATGGGATCTACATCACCCCTAGAGGGCACTCAAAGATGACAGAAAATAGGAGTTGCTCCAGAGAGTTTTCCCACAACTGAGTGTTTTTCTGAATATTTAAAAGCCATATGTTTTAGGAAATGTACGTGATGTACTAAATGCAAAATATATGCATTTAATACATTCTCCCACTCACTGCAACCCTATGACTCAAACTGAACAAGCAGGGTTACTCAGAGATAAAGGCGTAGGTCATACTGCTGACCAGTATAAACCAGCTAACATCTCTGATACCATCTAAGTGCAATCCAGCTAAGTTTAGAAGCGTGGTTCTCTGGTCAAGACATGGAAGATGGTGCTTAAGGCTACTCAGATGAAGAAAGCCAAATAATTTTGCTATGCAGTAGTGCAGGGACTTAAGCTTTGAAGTTCATATTAGCATCTCCTAGAGCAGCTGGAATGCGAGAGGCCAAAGAATGACTGCATCAAGAAGTAGAATACGTTCTCGATTGGTCTCCTCTACAGGATGGCTGAAGACAAGCCAACAGCTAGGCTACAGAAAGAGCTTCTCAAAATTTTCACCTGTATTGACTCAAATCTTTTCTTCCAGCATTTACATTTTTAAGAGAACTCCAGAACTTCAGGAGTCTAAGCTTCTAGTCTGGAAGCCTTTCTCTGTGTGTACTTGTTATGCTTATTTTTTTTGAGCTCTCCCTTCCTCTAAAACTAAATGTCTTTCAATCTGCAGTCTCATTAAGCCTACAACAGTCTGTCTTTTTTCCAGCTTCATTGTGCGAAAGTTGTCAATTTTCAAAAGAAAACTTTTGTTAAAGTTTCATCAGTGCTAATATTGTGTCACCGCACATCAAGCTTTTTATTGAGGGTTCTCTGGCTCTACTGGGCAAAGAACAAAATTCCGTATGTTTTCCTTACGGTAAATCTTCTCCAAACCTCCCCAGGAAACTAAGAATAAAAGCAGATTGGAATAGGCAGAGCACAAGAGTCCATCTGCAGGACAGCGTGTGGATTTCTAAAGAATGCAAGACAGAACAAAAAACAAGAACTCTGACTTCTGCACTATGGCAACACCAAACATCTCAAAAGAGAAATCAGCTTGCTCCAGTACACAGAGCAGAACAAGTACATTTTTCCTTACTGTTGTAAAAACATTTGCTTGCTGGTACCTGAGATTACATGAGGTATCAGCCTCTTTGAAAGCTCTCCTGATAAAACACGAGGCTCTTAACTGAAGGAAAAATACGGCTGCCCATCAGAATTTTCTTTAAATGTAGCAGCAGTTACATTATTTGCAAGACCAAAGAGATCTTAGATATTGTTTCCCACGTGAACTTGGAAGAGAAGAACCTCTTCAGACCAGTAAAAGTTTAAGTCCACAAGCCTGTGGTACTTTCCAGGTAGCTGTTTTGGTATTTTTATTTTTAATGTATGATAGTTAACTGGTAACTGATTGCATTTAGCTGATGCTGATTTGAAACGGATCCTTGTCTTGCTGCTATTTTTCTGGTATTTTATCGGTGGTCAGGATAAAACCAGAAAGATTCAGTATGCTGTTGCACTGGAGGGAATAGAGATTCAAATCAGAGTGCAGGGAAAAAAACCAAACAAATGTACTTACTGGCAGACTTGACAGGTAACGTCAGACTGCAGTCCGCCTGTGAAGATTTGGTCTATGATGCAGTTACAGTGGTTGGGGTTGTTGGCCTTCTTCCCATTATCATCACCTAGAGGAATGCAAACACAGGCTCAGAAGTCAAAAATCCTCCAAGGGAACAGTGGTTTGTCTTGGACTGTGTCTCCAGTAACTCTTTGTAACACAAACTGCAAGTTGACACAGACAATACAGAACCCTGAAAATGTTGCACATCGAACAAAACCCAAGGAAACAAAAAGAGAACTCCTAGAAAAATAGAAAAGATATTTAGGAGGTGGCTAAACGCAGTTAAGTCTTGGAGAGATGAGGTTTTAAGCTGTATCAGCTGTTATCCAACCCCTTTTCCAGGGTACAGCCCTATCTCCCTTTACAGAGATTTGCTTTGCACTATCTGGTACAAAAATCAGTTCCTAAGACATAGGGGTTGCCAAGGTGGTTCATGAAGACAAATATTTACACTTCACTCAGAGCACCACCATGCAACATTTGTAGGTAAAAAAAAATTTTAAAAAATGGCCAACTCTGCAGCAGGCAGAATATTCAACAGCAAACAAAGAGGAGAAACATCAGCAAATGCTACTTTTTAATCCTAGCCCAGCTGACTTTTGAGAGTGGAGTGAGAGAAGGAGGTTTGTTAAGACCCATCAACCTCCAGCCTGCTGTCTGCACCCTGCCCATTCAACATCAACATGGACATTCCCTTCATGTTTTCACCAGTGAGAAAATGAAATGTCCTTATCTGAAGTGGGAGGGTAAAGTGATGTCTTGTTCCAGCTCCTTCAAACACACTGCAATCCCCTAAGCTCCCAAGGAGCACAGTGAATGCGCACCCATCCTTTAGGCATCATAAACTGTCATTGCAGGTCTCAGGAGCAGAGCAATTCATTTCTGTGATCCGAGTGCTGAGATTAGGCCAATTCAGCTTTCTAAGACTAACCAGAACATTAAATAGCCCAAAAACTTCTTGGCAGAGTTCTCAGCTTTGATGCATACTCCTCCCATTCCCCATCGGTGACCTAGGAGTGATATACTTTTTGAGTTTCAGGACTTTACTGCTTATTTTTCCTTGGGTAGGATTAGAAACACTTGGTTTTGCTTTGTAAACAGAGAGGCACAAACAAACTAGTTTAGAGCACCAGCTAATTATTTTGTAAAGTACATCTTAAGATGTCTTCCAGTCTCCTGCAACAGAAACTGCTACGCCAGAATTAAGTTTTGCCAGGTTTTCTTTTATCTTTAACTTACTAGTATTTAAATTTCTGAAACTGAAATACTAAGATGCTGACTTCTCAACTCACAGCTATTACTCAAAACCAGTTAATTTCTAGTCAAGTTTGTGGGGGGTGTGTGTGGGGGGGGAAACCACAAACCCCAAAACACATAAAGAAACTAAAAGCACAGGGTAAAACCTCACCCCTTTTCTCGTGTCTGAAGTGTTCCAGCTGGAGTCGTCTTGCAGCAGAAAGGAGTAAGATGATTTCCGCCCTCCCCCCCCAGTAAAGCTTGAGAAGTTTGTTGAACAATATCGTATAAACTGACAAAAGTTCCACCTGATACAGAGTGTGGAAAACCAGACATAGGTGATAGCTACCAAGCTTCAATGGGCCACTTGAGTTAATTAGATCCAAAATGCCTCAGAAAAGCTCTCTCGGAGCTGTCTCCATTAGAAACTTTTGTTTGAATTGTCAAGAACAGTATATTGTTTCCTTAAAATGGCTCTTGAACAAAACACTCTAAAATTAGATTTCAAATGGATGGAGTTCAAGCTGGGGGTTATCTGAGTCACTCTCAGGCATTTCTGGATGGGAATTTCAGCTAAATCGTACTGAACTTAAGAACTCTGTAAGGTCTCAATTATGCTAAGCAAAGGAATAGAGCATACAGTATGAAGACTGCAAGATCTTCTTCACCTTTAGTAAAAGATCACTTCTAAGCTTTAAAGACTACCTGTGGATTTCTAAAACAGAGTTTATGGGTTTATCCTTGCTTTTAAAACTCCACCTTTCCTTTTCAAAGAAACAAGCGACTGCCACATCCCTGTAATCTCACCTTTTGAAACATTATCTCCCTTGGTTTTGCTTTGAAGCGGGGGGGACACGTGACACAGAAGCAGAGAAACTGTGTCTAGAGATTTTCCCTGAAGCACAGGTAACATCCCTGCTGCACACCTCTGACAGCCAGCCGCTTCCACCTACGGACAGAAGCAACGTGCACTCCCCTTTTCAATTACACAAGTCAATTAGGATCAGTGATGAGAAGGTCTCAGAAGAATATCCCGCGAGCTTGTTCCCAGCAAAACAGAAGGGCATTACCCACTCAACATTATTTCCCATGACATTTTGTTGGAGAGAAGGGGGGAAAAAAAAGTAAGATTACCACCTACTCACACTTGGCAGTATGTAACAGATGCTGGGAGGAGGTATATTATGCAGCTGAGAACTAGAAGCTGCTAGATTGTTGTGCTGTGCTCAAGTGAAGGTTCCCTTCAACATTTCTATCTTGCAAAGTTTTAGTTTCATACATTTGTGGTTTTAATCCTGGTCATGATTCCTGCTAGGGAAAATCAGCAGCTTCTTGTAAGAGATTGGCCAGCACGAGACTAAAGCCAAACTTAAAAATACAGCAATGCAGACACCAGTGTAATCATGAGAATTATGCATACAGCAGTGTAACGATGAGAATGGCAGAAAATCGAGTTTGGGTTAAAACCAAATGCAACTCTTAAAAAAACCCAACCAACAGAAGTTACTATTGTGCTGTGCAATAACTAAACACATTAACTTGTGTGCAAATACACGGGTATTTAGTATACTACTAAAGATAAACCACACCTAACAACAGCTCTAGGTTATTTTAACACTGCTTTTGGTTTAGAAAGAACAAAGTTTTTGCCTCCAACTTCCATTATGCATTTTAGAAGAGAAAAAGAAATTTCAAAGTGGCCAGGATTTAAAAGGGGCACTTATCAAAGCAAGTTATTAACGTTAACTTTTCTGCTTTGCTTTGGCCCCCATGTTCTGAACGCGTGCTCGATATTCTTTATGACAAAGCAGTGCACACATATGGATCATAGCAGATGACATGTTTTGCAAGCATATGCTTTATCTGTTCCCACAAATATCATGGGGAATTCACAGAGCAGGGTAGTGGTTTACTCCCAAATCTCCTCACAGCATCCTTCCTCTGTCACGATACCTGGCACCAGGCTTCAAATTTGCTTTGAGGCAGTTCTTCTTGAAGAGGAATGCAAAAACCCTTCACAAAAACCAACAGATAAATGACAACTGGCTTTAAAGTACTAGGGGTTTTTGTGTGTGTGTTAGACAACTGAATAACATTAGCTGAATAAAGATTGGGAGAGAATTATAGGATTACTTCAGGGTTTGGTTTTGTTTTTTTTTTTCCACCTTGCTTTTTGAACCTTTGTGTACAAATGCCTGTTTCTGCTGCTTGATTGCTGTTGCTCTTGCAAGAAATGAATAAATAAATACATAGATACATAAATCACGCCAAACAACCACCACCAAACCAACCCACAGCCAGGGATTTCACTGAACTGAGCGTTAACTTTTGAACTGTAGCCTTGCTCCATCCAAGAAAATAATAATTCTGGTCTAAGTTTCTCCCAAGTTTGATTATGTCCGAGGCAAAGCTTATCAAGTACAAAGTGTTTAGATGATTGGAACCTCACTGTCGTGGCAGTTTGCAGAATTAAACCCCTGAATTTCTTTTCAGAGCACTGAGCATTAAGATGTATCTGTTGTGTTGACTAAAAGCTGACCCGGTGCTTTACGGACTGGGCAGAAATACCCATTATCTGCATTCCTCTAGAAATGAAGAGCCCTGGAACTCCTGAAGGATCCCCACGTGAAGAGCAGGGTACACTTTGCACTTGTTCTTCAGAGAAGAGTCCAAGAACACGTGCGAGAAGCAACAGATCAGTGTCTGATCATTTTCAGCATCTTCTATAATCCAAAACTTTTCAGAGACTGAAAAATCAGAGTTGTCACTCATTTTAAAGATCCGAGCCAATACAGCCTAAAGTCCAGGTTAGAGTTTAATACAAAGCAGGTGGCTGTCACCTACACAACAAGGCTGTTTATAACATAACTCTGGTGACAAACCCAGTATCTGATGTAGAGCAAACTGTAAATCTCATCTGGAAGCTTTTGGGGTGAGGAGGACCCACAAACACCACCGTAACAATGACACTGCAGACCTCTGAGCTCTGTCGAACCAGCAATGAAATGAATAGCACGAAGTGCAGAGAAGTCATTTATAGTAGCAGTGAACTCGGATTCCAGGTAGCTCTTGCTTTTTTTTTATGTGTATGCATAAAAAAAGGGACAGACCTTGTGCACATTTTGGGTGAATGGAAGAGAAAGAAGTAAATAATAGCTTAGCTTTCCCCCCCCACACTCCTAAAATACTACTTTCCAGGTAGTCCATCTTTCTCTAGCTGTTGGAATGAAAACCAGTGATGCATAAGCACGACAAGATTAGATTCCTTTTATACAGAAGCACGTTCTATTACTCCAGCAGTGTCAAGGAGGGTTCAGAATACGCCCTGCACAGAGGCCACAGGAGAGCTACTGCCCCTGAGAAGGGATTTACTCGGGTGATTATACAGGTATCCTGGGCTTCCAAAACTTCACAGACGCCACTAAACCAAAGTATATATTCCACGAGCATTAAAAAAAACCCAAAGCAACAACAGAAACCAACCAAACAAAACCAAACAAGCTCCCTGGGCCAGCCCATAAATGAATCTCAGGGTAGTTAATTTTATACTTCATAGGATGCAGTATTGCAAACCTCCTCTTTAAATGCACACCAAAAGGATATATATATTTATTTTTTTTTCCTAGGCAACAAACTTTCACAGCTTTTTTCTAACTTGCATTAGGACAAATCCTACAAAGTTGAGTCAATGGACTGGAAAAGACAAACTTGGGTCAGCCAAACAAATATCACTGGTTATTTCTACAGATCTTAGCATCAGAAGCACTTTCAATTACATTGGTGCCTTGGTGATCATGAATAATATCCAAAAGTTAGAGCTTTTGGACAAAGAAAACTTCCCTATGACTTTATTTTACTTCACTGAGTGTTAATTGGAGAACTTTATTACTATTGACTGGAAGCTTTAAAAGCTTTTTTGATTCGGTAAAATAAATATTTAATATTGGCAGGGGAGGCATGATTTGCTTATTACGGCTTTAGGACATTCTCACTAGTAGTAATAATGTTTTTATGTGTGTATACTTCACGTGTGTGTCTATGTGCACACAGAAGTAAGTGGGAAAGCTCTCTCATTACATGGCAAATCAGCTCATTTTAAAAGTGGTTTATCATGACCTTACTTGAAATTCTGGTTTAGATGAACTGGTTTGGTTCCCACACAACTGCTCAACCACTTCTTTTAAATTACCTTGATGTGGTACATACTTACTGTAGTTTAAGAGAAGTCCATTTCTTCAGAAACAGAAACGTAAAACCCTTGGTGCACAGATGCTGAGGATCTAGAGGTGATGCCTTCCCCCTAGTACTGCTGTAACAGCTTAGTTATGTCCATGCAAATAGCTCAAAACTAAAGATACCCATTAAATAATTGAATGTCAGTCCTTAGACTGAATGCAAACAGTACCTTTGCCACCACCCAAAAAAAAAAAGCTCAGTGCTAACAGCGCAAAAGCCCCCTAACTCAATCCAAGCTGGCTGAAACCATTATGAAATAGCAGCAATTCAGAAGTCAGTGTTTGCGATGCAACCCGTAGTAAAAGAATCCACACACGTGCACGTGCTCTTTCCAAAGAGTAATATGATTTTTTTTTTTTTATCAGTTTTAGGACAGATCACAGTTTCATTCAGGCTGGAAAGGCCAAATAGAACCAAGAATAGAGAGACTGTTGAAAAAGCTTGATTTTGTTGGCAATTGAAGAAGACAGATCAGATAGATTCTTCATTTAAAGCCAAGCCACCCTTTAGAAAAAGTCTTCTCAGATTCTTTTCAGTCTGAAAAGAGCACAGGGATCTTTAGCATTGAAAGTTTTTCTTTACAATTCCGGGAAGAAAATATTCACCCTTCACGGAGGAGGGAAGCATAGAAGAAATACGAACATCATTTTATATTAAAGAGGATGAAAAAGCTTCAAGATTTGTTAGATTGGTAGTTCAGAAACTTTACAAGAACCCTGAAGTACTTGTGTTTGCAGGAGAGTTTATTCAGTGGTAAGAAGCCAGAGGTCAGTATCTGGACAGACTCCATTCCTTACAGCACCTTCAACACCAGTTTCACGAGGCTTAAGGAATTTCAGAGTGTGATTGTCAAATGACAGGTAGGAAATAATTACAAAAGAACCGTTCTGTGTGCTCCTATCCTTACAAGTACTCTATTTGGAGAAGACTCTTTTGGAGGACACCTATTATGAATCTCAACAAGCACATCTGCTACCGTGTAAGACTATCTCAAAAGATAAAAGCAAGACTTCAGAACATTTCAAAGCCTTCCCTTTGACAGTCCTCCTATAAGCCAAAAAACTAACCCCTAAGTGCCTCTTCCAAGAGCACTAGAGGATAGTTGAGTGCTTTAAACAAAGCTTATTTTTAGTGACTACGGATTTTTTTTTGTTAGTTTTGCTAGAATCAACCCTACCCCTTTTTCCCCCCTTACAAGAACAGTAAAAATGTCTGTGCTTAGGTGAATCGAGCTAGATGAAACGCTGGCAGACTGGGAAATTGTCAGTTCAGGCCTAGTTTGGTTAACTAACGAGGAATACGTCACTTCATGCGCTATTACCAAAGCAATTCAAGACGTAGATACTTCATCTCTAGAAGCATGCCACTGATTATTTTTACTGTGTAGTACAATTGTATATTTTTATAGACTAATAAAAGATACCAAAACCAAATGCTATTTTTTTTTCCTTATTCACATTTCTTTGAGCAATTTGGCATCATAAATAGGGGAGAATAATACTTAAGCAGAACAGCCATAGCCTCCCCTATGTTATTTTCACCAGCCCCATGACACACTGAGTAAGAGTTCTAACTACCTCAGGTAGAAATAGAATTAAAATAGCAATTTAAAAGAAAAGACAGTGACTCACAGGTAAGAGAACACCACAACGGTGATTCAAATCAATGTACAGGATTGTCTGCTTCTAACGCCAAGTAATTTTGACAGTGGGAATGGTTTCTTTATTTATAAATCTTTTAAGTCTACCAAACATTTTTTAAAGGAATTTGTCAAGACCGCTGTACTGGAAGACACTACACTTGATCTAAGAAGAGATTGTTCTACCTCCTTTTGATCCAATATTCCTTGTTGATTGAAGACTGGGTACAAGCCTTACCTTTGCAGTGTCTGTGTAGCACATCTAATGCAGCAATGAGGAACTCGTGTGCATCTTGTTGCTCGTACCCTGCTAAATGCCGTGCATGAGTCCATACCAGGTGCAATAACCTATATGGAATGTGAGGAGATCGGTGCCCAGAGTAAAACTGCTCAAAGCAAAGAAAAGGACATGACTGTTAACAAGTTACACAGCCTCAGTGCATTTAATTATTAAAAACTTAAACGAGCGCAATTAGTCAAATAAATTTAAACCATTTAATTCTGATGGCCTTAATAATAGAACACAGAGACAGATTTTTTTTTTTTTAATCACAGACTACTGAAGAAGTGATCTCAGAATTGAGCACCTCGGTTTTCTCCCTTGAAACTCCTTCATTTTGTGATTGATTAGCCTAAAATTAAATAAAGAGGTGGGACAGAACACTCAATAATTCCTCAGTGATACCCCCGGCTTCGTATTTTGCATTATTGTTACCAGAAATATACAGGCTTTAGAAACAGCTTCATCAGCACGACTGTTGGCAGAGATGAAGGTACCACTTCATTCACCTACCCCCTGGAAAGGCAGCTGCCTGTTACTGCTCCTGCAGGTCACTGCCAGCACATCTGGTCTTGGACCAGTTCCTGCATCTGCTTCTTAATCTGCTTCAGTCAAAATCTGATGAGCTGGCTACAGCAGGGACTGAACCTGCCCCAGGTGATTTTGCCAGCAGCGTACCAGAGAGCGCACAGACGAATTATTCGGTCAGCAGAACTGCGATGTGAACCACCACTGCTAGTGGTGACACACAGCTGGGGAGGTCCAGCAGCACAGAAGGGGAGGACAGGTAACTGCCAACAGAAATTCGTGCCCGCCCCCCCCCCCCCGGAGTCCCCCTCTCACCCCAGAACCCCCTCCAGAA
>JAAGNO010024245.1:29646-57882 GCA_033439905.1 Ceryle rudis
CTACCAAAGACTTTGCTCCATCACATACCTTGCCTTAATCCAACCCCACAACCGTAATTTTGGGTTTACAAATTATTTTCTGCTTTTTTAAAAAACATTCCCAGTATGGTGTATTGGAGCATTTTTTTTTCTTTTAAATAAGCCCCAGGCAGGTCCCACCTTACAAAACAAAACAACCAACCCACACACACACAAAAAAAAAACCCAACACTCCTACCAGAAAAACCCAGTCATACTAAGGATCTGTGTTTCCCTGGGTTGAGGTTCAGCTCCTTCCTTTACCCTCTCCATTTCTATCCAAGCACTTCTACTGCAACTCTTCTACTTTCCTCTTCTTTGGTCCTCACTTCTGCTGCCAATTCTGGCATCCAGAGTGTGAGACTAAAAGCTAACTGTCCCTTCTTGAGCAAGCTGGCTGCTGTAGCTGTTCAAGAACCCCTGCACTATGATACCAGTTCCAAAAGCAAAGCAGAGATGCTTGTGGTGTCCCTGCAGGGAGCCAGAAAAGGCCCAGAAGAGTTTATTCCCTCAGCCTCCAGGTTGTATTTAATGAAGTAACATTTTATTTTTAATAAGTGAAAAATCTGTAAGGCATTTTGCTTTCTGTAAGCTTTGGAAAAGTTACTTGCCAGTAAAAGGTGCCTGCAACAACAATTACGCTTTGCCAAGATCCTATCAAATCGATAGCGGCTTATTCTCAGTTACTCTTCCCAAACAGAAGACAGCGAGCAGCAAATACACAGAATAAAAATAAGATTTAAAACCCCAGCAGTATATAATTTCTCACTCTTATTGGAAAAGCAACCTCTCTTCCCCAGCCCTGAGCTTCTCCCTGCCCAGTCTGTGAGCATTTTATGTCGCTACAAGCGCAGGCACTCTGCTACAAACCTGTCTAGATAAAACATGCTGCATTTTAAGGGACATGGAGGCAAAAGGCAGTACAATCTCCTCATCTAGTCCTCGTATCAGTAGGGTTTTCTACACTGTTTCAGTGGATTTCCTTGCAAAGAAATTTCTCTATTGCAAGCTTCGCTTTTTCCCCAACAAGAAGAGATACCTCTGCAGCCAAACCCCACAAAACGCTTCTATAAATAAATGGATCAATAGTTAACTCTGATGCCAACAAGACCGACAGCAAGGGACTGGAGCAGTGGTATGGTAATTGAAATCTGCTGACGCAGCTGCTGCTCAACATAATTCAGGGAACTGCAGCAATAAAACTTCTCTCTTCTGTCACTCCTTACAATTAGTCCCAGAGCTCTCCGGTCATTTTAACCAACAGCACTCTCCGTAATTACTCCACTGCAGACGCTAGACCTGCCAGTAGATTTTACATTCTCTAGTGCTTCATTAGGATTAGAAGAATCTTAACAAGAAGCTTTATCAAATTATTAGCTATTATAACATAGAAACTAGAAACAAATCTAGTGAGAACACGGTGAATATACACGGGGGTGGGGAAAGCTTCACTATTCTAATAAATCCAAAATGAAACGAAAGAATCTGAGCATATTCAATAGCAGTATTTTAACTGGAATGTATAAAACATCCATCCCACCTCTGTCATTTCCTTGCTGCTGGGAGGAGCAGCCTATCAGAGCTGTTCCAATCCACAAAAAGGAAAAAAGTCCATGTGAAGTCTTATTCAATCATTGCTACCCAAACTTTTTCAGTCTAGTGTGCAAATACAAATAACCATGTCTTTGCACAATCAATCAAACAGCACAATCCTCCCAAAATTAAAAGGGTTTTTTTTTTGTTTCAATTTGTTTTCAGTTCCGCAGTACCAGTTGTTTATATTGGAGAGAACTAATTCAAGTAATCTGAAAATGCTTGGTAACACAGTTTTTAATTGCTGTTCCAGGAAAAAACAGAAAAAAAACCCACAACAAAACCAAACCAGGAATCAAAGCCTCCATTCTTACACACAACCCAAGTAACAGTAACTCTCTCTTTTTTTTTTTTTTCCAGTTAAAAACTACATGTGCTTGGATTCTAAAAGGAAGTACCTACAGGGCATTTAGAGGATTCTAGGCTTTGTATTTGGCATTATTGTTACCAAAAATACACTGATACCAGTCAGGTTTAAAACAAAATAAACTGGCAAAACAAAAGAACACACCACCACACACATCTGACCTTCCTCCTCCTCCTCCTCCTGCCAAAAACCACACGCACAGAAGTTTCCCAATTACGTGAACAAATAGCTACATCTGATCTATCCTGCATATGTACCAACTGAACAGTCTCTGAGCTCTGTAATCAAGAATTTATAGGCAGAAATCCTGTACCAGGCTCCAGTCCAATTTGAGAAGCTAAAATCTCCTCTTTGAAGTTGATTCTTAATTAAGACTTTAATGTTCTGAAAATGTACAGTGGATAAAGGGAGCGGGTAACGCACGTGCCTTTTGGAATAAAAGAACACTGACCAGAGGTTTCCCCGAGAGCAAGGGTTCTGTATTTTCCATGACAAACCACAAGGCCCCTATCTATGTAAAGTGCCTTAACTACTTTTTCTCCCTCGTACCTTTGTTGTAAATTATTTTATGCACAAGCCATTTCAACAGTGTACCATCTTACGACATCAAAGCCGTAAATCATCTCCTCCTTTTTGCTTTTTGTCCTCACTTCTCCACTCTCCCCGTAGTTGTGCTGTGCACTTTGATAGGCTCACGAGGATAAGTAACGATGGGAATAAAGCAGGCTTTGTTCTTTCCTTCTCTGAGTGGATGCACTGCATTCTACTCTCTTCCCAGGTATTCTTGCTATTCCAGTCACAGAGCACACCGAGATACAGATCTGCTAATTCTACCATCCTGAATGGTCATTCTGTAAAGGATTTTGATAAACCTTAGGGTGCAGACCATCTTGAAATTAGTTTTCATTGGGGAAGCAGAAACTTAAATGGCAAATACCAGTAGGTAAAAAGTAGTGCACAAACCCTTTCAGCCAAAAGGCTCAATGAACGGATTCTGTGTGTTCTATCTTCCCTCCATCCAGTTTCACCACTATCTGTTATTCCCAAATCCTTTTCATTCCTTTTCTTTATGCAGTGTAATTCATGCCATGATTCTATTGAGAAATAGGTTTCAAGTAGCACAAATGAGAATGTTAAGTGATGCAGTCAGGTATTTTTAAAACAAACAGAGATCAATGCTTGGCATATTTGCAAGAAAAGCTACCAGAAAAAAAAAAAACCAACCCTCAATTCTGAGAACCATCTGATACTTATTACTCACCACCAACCTACTTGAAGGTGGAAGAACTTTGGAGCTTCCTATTTATCACAGAGAAATCCCACAAACTATATAACTAAAGGATCTTAAACAAACAGGGACAAGTGTTTTCTGTTTAAGAAGCAAAACGGCAAAAATCGCTTGTTTCTGGATAGTAAAGTTTCATATAATGTTCAAAACAGTCTCCTTTTTCTCCTGGAGAGTTCTTACTGGCATGCATTCACCAGATCCCCTGGCATTCCATTTGCCTAAGATCACACCTCCAGAAAAGCAGGGTGGAGGGGAGATGAAGTTAACCCTTGCCCTGATCGTTTGTCACTGGGTAAGATGCCTTGGGATACATCAAGTTAATCCCGGTGGGAAAGTTACATAAAAACAAGATAGAACCTGAACCAAAGCTTCCCCAGTAATTCAATTACAAAGGAATTCTTAACCAGAGCACTGAAATCTCTACTGGTTAATTTTCCTTCATTTAGACCTCATCTCTGCAACGGCAGCGTAGGAATCTTCATTGTAACCGCCGCATAGAGTTAGGGCGTGGAAGATAACCAGTCTGCTCCAAAAATGCAAGATTTTGGTTTTAATTCTGAATGTAGAGAAATTAAAACTCATTGTAAAGCTCTTGTTCCCCAGTGAGTGCTGACAGAGCTGTAAACGTAACACGGTATTTACTGCTTGCAAGTTAAAATGCACTGCCTCGGTTACAGACACTACAGATTTGCTTGTGGAGGACTAAAATTCACTTTTACTTCGAGGTGGCTGAGTCACTTTTTGTTGTCCTCCCCCAGCACACAGCTGCAGCGTTTCAATGGGAAGTAAGGACAGAGGCTACTGTACTATCTTCACTGTCTGATAACACAGAGACTGCTCCTCCCTCATTCATATACCCTCGTGTGGCAGAACGTTAATTACTGGAGCGAAAGCAAGCGTAGGCATGAATGTTGATTGGGGAAAATGAAGGCTGAGATTCCCAAAGTTGTGTGCGAAATTAAACTTGATTGCAATTGAAACTAATGCAAATGCTGCATTTAAGCCCCATTTTGGCTAACGGCCTGTTCTTTGTTACACGCTCCTAGCCAATCTAAGCAAAAGCCACCGAAGGCCATCGACAGGGCTCCAGAAGCAAAAATGGAAATAAAAATCGGTACCTAGCCACTCATGATCTTTCCTCCAGCCCCTCGACCTGTACCGCAATACTCATCTGCCCTTTTCCCAAGGGATTTCTTTTTTTAAACGCACACGCGGAAACAGAACGTGGCGAGATGCGGCTATGCCACAATTTGATGAAAGGATATCAAGATTACGATAGTACCTTTCTTTTAAATAAGCAAATAGGATTCTGGATTAACAGTGGGCAGAAACTGGTGTTTCTATGCCATTTTTTTTCTCTAGGCAGAATGTTATTTCCCCATTTAACTGTACATCTGGTTTCAATAATCCTGCAGCTGCTACCTATTGGTATGCCCGCCTTTTGTTTTTACCTCCTTTCTTGACAGGCTCGGGAATAATTGAAAAATAAATCAAAAAATAAGTAGTAGAACATACAACTAAGGACTGATAAGCAGCATGAAAGGTTGCAAATTTACATGAGCACCGAGTATGAACAGAAAGCAACTTTGTACTGGAGTGGCTAAGGGGAAGTTCACCTTCCATCTGTGTTTTAACTCTCCTGCAATGACCAAAAAAGAATCATCTCTGGTGCAAAGAGGCATAGAGGTAAAATCAAATTGAAAATCACAAGATAAAGGTAAAGCTATTTTAGGTTGGCCTCAGTTTGAATGAGCTTCCATGACAGCATATACACTGAAGACATGCTCTGCGTACAGCCCTCTCCAGCTTATCTTAAATGCTCTGTGACAGCAGGTACCACAGCTATTTTTTTTTTCCCCCTTTTGGTTGGATTTTATTTTTACTTACCAAGAAAGCAAATTTATCACCGAGGGAAAGATACAAAAATGAATTTGTTTGGTTTTTAAAGACTCATCTTAAAGCTAGAAGCCCACGTCTAGCCACAGTCCATACGTTACTGATGTGGAACTAAGGTAGTTAATAAAGCTCTGACTACGAAGGAGAAGACTGTGCCCATCTCATACAGCACAGACCAGACCTACAGAGAAAGGCACGCTGCAAAACCAGTCACCTGAGTGCCAAAGGGAAAGAAGAGGAGCTCGTGCATGGAAGGTACAAACTGTACCAGCGTATTCACTTTTGTACATTGTACTCCTGGCCATTAATGGGTTTCCACGTAAGAGATGATAGCAAAGATGTTTCTCCCTGACAGAAAGCACCAAATTGAGATCTTAAAAATATTTATACGCACCTACGTAGCCCGCTGCTTGAAACCACAGGGCTATACACTATTGCATTATTCTCACTCCCATAATCACCCAAAGAGCCTGTGACATATTTTCCAGTTATAACTTGCACCTTTAATTAAACACACATTCAGCTTTAAGACTAAAGACTTGCAGATCAGTCTCAGAAGAGCAGGCAGCACTGTAATTATTTCCAATACCAGCTTTGCCTAAACAAGGCTGACTTAAGAACAGGACTTAAAAGGCCAATAGTTTCCTTTCAGGGATCGGGTGTTTTTGACAGTGGGGTCTCACTTGATCTTTACTGCTCTGTTTTGCTACACCTTGAGGGGAAACATTCCCTTTATATTTGCAAACAGATCGCAGTCCCTTTTGGGCTAAGAAACAGGCAGCATCTGTGGAAAGGCGATGGTATTGCAGCCAGCAGCACTCACCTCCTGAAAAAGCGTAGACATTTCACAGACCAGACATGAGCTGGGGCTTTGCATTTCACATTTGTGCCTGTCGGAGAGGAAGAAATCTCGCAGCAGTGGAGTGTGGGTAAGTGCCTGGACAATACAGTTCATAAAACATGTGTTCCCAAGATTGATTAGCCCTCGTAGACCTATAAAGACAGAAGGGGGAGGGGATGCATAAGCGTTATCAAGTTAACAAAATGGTCTATTTGCATTTTTATATAGTTTTCACAGTATTGCCACAGAGTTACTGTATGTGCACGGCTCCAAGTACAGTTTTAGACTGGTTTAGGTAGGCTATTGGTTTTGATGTACCCAAGCCACAAGCTTTCTGAACTACACTAGGATTTGTCTTTTAAATTCTCAGAAGAAAAGGAAACCTCAAAGTACAGCAACACCAATAGCATTACTTTGCAGTGGCTGTTTGCCGTAAGTCACCGAAACACACCCCCTCCCCACGCTGATACCAAGTGCAATGCCGACTGCTTAAGTCGCTACAGTAAAAAAAAAAAACCCCAATACATTTAAATAAATCGGTAACTAAGTTTTCAGATTGTTTAAAAGGCTTTCCCTCGCACAGGCCACAAAGCCAGAATATGGTTTTTTTGTTACTGGTATAACACAACAATCATCTAAGACAAGCAGCAAAGGAAAGAGCCTTGACAAAACAAAGTCAGGCTGTGACATCCAATGCAGACTTGGCACATACTTTTTTTTTTTTTCTTTTGGTCCACACCCTGAGATCCAAACAAAACAGCCTTAACAGAGAAACTCTGAACAATTCTAGTTCCACGCTTATTTTAGCTAAATTAAGCATTCATCTACAGTATACATCAAAAAATTCAACTTGGCATAAGAGGTTTCATCACACCTTAAGTCAAACGTTCAGTAATGCCCAGAGACGATTTCTTGTGCTTGGAAACCAAGATGCTTAAAGGAAAGCTCTTTTGTTGCACAACAGAAGAGAGGTTAGGAGTGGGGAAAGCTTTTCAGTCATTTGCAAAGTCTAAGTGAGAAGAAAAACATGCTCAAATCCTTGAGTATTCCTCCACATGTTAACATAATACCACCATACAGGAGTGCTAAACAAGAGGAGCATCGGGTGGACACGAGTGCTTATTTTGCATCAAAAACTTACTTTGAAACAAGATTAAATGCACTGATAGATACAATTCTGGTATTAATCTCAAATTAACATAGTCCTCTTCTGCAAAATAAGTGGAATTGCTATGCAAATGGTGAAAGAAAAAAACAGGATTATATGACAGAACGAAGAATAGATCCTTGCCATTCCACGGGGAGGGGGGGGGTGTGTGGGGAGTATCATCTGGCAATGTTGTGGTAATTAAAACTGGTGCAGTTCCCTTGCAGTACACCAGATAGTGCTCAAAGGGCTCTTTAGCATCTTTCAGCAGGAGGAGGTGTGGTCCAGTTGCTATGTTACCAGAGAGAAATGGCACTGCATCAGCATCAACTGCTTACTGAGCTGGGGGTGATGGACAGAGAACCCTCGGACGTTTTGGTTTTCCCTGTATCTAATGCAACACCATCCTCCTTCCAACACCTTCCTGTTGCTTCTGTTTACTCCTAAGCGCAGCATAAAGTTTCTCATTATACTATAGTAACTTCTACTGGGCAGAAAGCTTACTGCAATTATTTGCTTTATTCTCATGCTGGGAGGCAACAAGTGTAGGCATATTAAGTGTTAAATAGTTAATTTGTTGTAACAGCTTGAAATACAGTGTGATGCTTCAACTTGGTACACAAACCAATTTCAGGCCCCAGACTACACGTCTCTGCAAACAATGTCACAACAGAAAGGTGTTCACGCTGTGCAAGGAGGAGAAACGCTTGGTTGGTACCTCCTGCCTACCTCCCTCTCCCCTGAATTTTCCATTTAAAACTTACTGGTTTGTTTAAACGCCAGACTGCGCAAAAGGAAGCCTGAAGGCTCCCTGGACGTGCCTGAGATGCAACCAGGGTATTCTGAGAAGCAAAAGATTCTCTCCCTGTTTCTCCCTGGAAAACTCGGTCCCTCTGGTTAGCACCAGAGTTCAAAGTCAGCCTGCACAGTGCAGAAGACCAGAGGAAACCTGGTGGTACCTCTAGGGACTCACCCTATCGCTTTTCTTTTCGATATCTAATTGAGCAATCACAAGTAAAAGCAAACACATAAAGGCAGCTTTTTTGGAATCATTTATTAAGCATCATTTATTACATGCCTGTGGCTGGACCTTCTTTCCCTGTGACCACAAGAATCAAATCTTCCTCAAAGTTGCCACCAGAAGACTAGTTACAGGCGTCAAACTCAGAAGGGTCTCTTGGTTTACTCTACTTGCTGGGTCTTTTGGTGTCAGTTTTTCATGGGGCTAAATAGAGTGCTTCATACACTACGACTTCACTTGAATGAACCCAGACAAAGTAACCTGCAAAACAGACAAGGCTGAAATGTGAATACTCCAAACCCTAATAAAAACATAAAAGTAAAATAAAATTTAAAAGAATAATAAATCAGAAACTGGT
This sequence comes from Ceryle rudis, assembly GCA_033439905.1. Taxonomy (NCBI): domain Eukaryota; kingdom Metazoa; phylum Chordata; class Aves; order Coraciiformes; family Cerylidae; genus Ceryle; species Ceryle rudis. Next base: position 38,176 of record JAAGNO010024245.1, read on the forward strand.
GAATGCAGCAAAACATAAGAACTTACTTGGCTGAAAAGGGAAAAACATAAAAGGAGCAGACATTAGCCTTATTCTTGAGGGAGCAACGATTGCAGCTGCTATACTGTCTCAATCTGACGTTTAACAGGTACGATGCACTCAACTGCAGCTACAGTACTGCGTAACTAATTGCAGCAGCTTGGAAAACATCAACATTTGATGTAAGTGAAAGAGCTGATAGAACAACACATCTTCTTGGGCTTCAATTTTATGGGGGGGGGGGGGGGAAAGGTTTGTTGCAAAGAAAAATAGCTAAAAAATGAAAGCCCATACAGAATTCTGGTTAATAAGCCACGGAGAACGTAAAAACTTGTGTCTGCCACAACTATTCCCTCCTCATTAACAATGCCTGGGAATATTTAATGGCATAGGCAGCATTGCAACATGTGGGTCATAAATGAACAGAAAAATAACGTGCCAAAGCCTCAACTGCAGCAGCCCACTTTTGCTGTCATCAACAGTTGTCTCTGCTTGCATCTAACCAGTGGACAGTATTTGTACGGAGGAGTGAGCTAACTGCCTAAGGACTGCCAGAAGGATCTAACCCTTAGTAATAAGACTGTGCTGCTTTGCAGACTTCTGCTCTGCTTCACAGTGTTATCTTTATTTCTGGTGTTCATGAACTGTCTCTGAAATGAGCAAGAGCAATCAGTGAGATGTATTTCTATACGCAGATGCCTGCTCTTGTGGCAAGAGTAGCTAGGAGAAAACTACTGGTTTACCTCAGAACCTTGTTGATGTCAAGGTAAACAGTGGAATTGAGTTATTTCTGTCAAGACAAAATTGTCATGTATGGTATAATCATAAAGAAGAAAATATTTAATCATCGTGCATTGTGTGTGCCCACTGTTCTCATTCTGGCACATGCTGGACAGACAGGGGGTAAGCAAAGCAGCAAGAAAACTACTTCTGCAATGCCTTGAGCATGGGTAAACCCATCTGGGAAATTCTTTTTACATATGGTCTCAAAACTAGGTTCTGAACAGCTGGCTTACCTTTGTCAGCTTCAGCTCTTCCATCTTCTTCCAGTAACGGGTTTTGGTTTTTTTCAGGCGTTCAAAGTAATAGATCTGCAATACTGAGCAACAACGCTTGTTGTGATGCAGGGAGATCTAGAACACTGGTTCTGCAAGTCCACCCACGCAGGTGAGATGGAAAAACCAAAACAAGATAAGGAAATTCCACTTCTCTGTGAAATGCAACTGTACAGCTACGAAAGGCGGGGAAGCGGGGAAATGAGAGGACCACACAGGAATACAAAATACAGAGAAACCCATCAGGTGCTTATCTTGCTCTCCTAGAAGCGGTTCTCTTTGCCTCTATAAAGCTGGGCTTCATGCTGGGATAGGAAAGACAGCAGATAAACCAGTCTGAACAAATATTACCACATGGAAACCTGTGATTTATTTGAATGAAGCTTTTGGAAGCAAGAACATAGGTCACTATATAATGCAACTCTGTGAGACAATTGAGAAATCATTCAGAGGCACTAAAGCAAGAGCCAGCTTGAGATCCTTTTTACATTGAACACAGGTTGGCAACACCTCAGATCATTTTTTGTCCCCTACCCACAGCCCTCCCAGTTCCCCATCTGGTGTGATGTTTCCCCAAAGCTCCACCAGCCAGTATCAGAAGTCAGTGTGAGCCGAGGAAGAGCTCGCTGAAAAATGTAAAGAGTTCATTCAACACAACCCTTGGAAACAAACAGTGTAGCAATGGCAGTGGAGACTTCTAGGACAATTCTGGGTTTTCATCCTACGTTCACGCCACAGGAATTTCAACATCACTCAAGAGCATCTTTCTGAAAATGTATTTCAAGGGAGAACTGCCTGACTTCTTAGCACCTAAAACTAAACCCAAAATCTCTCTCAGCTCTCACGTTTCAGGTGCAGACCACACCAGACATGACCAGACTGGATCTGTTACAGACACTGGGCACAGCCAGGCCAACACATTCCATGCCAGAAGCAGCAGCATTTGGCTAATAGGGTTAGTGACAGCAATTACTCTGAAAAGTTAACCCAATTTCAAATAATGTCAGAAAGCAGCAGTATGCAGATGCACGAAATCGCCAAGTCTACACGGGAAAACAAGTGACGTTCTGTGACACTCGTGACCAGGCGAGTCATCCTAACAAATAACCAGGCAGTCTGGGTGAATTTATTCCACACCACTTCAGCTGAAGCATCCCTTCCTCAGCAGCTGCATGAAACCCCCAGGTAACTGCAGAAGCAGAAATACTGAATCAAAGGTATTAGAAAAGGGTTTTACCACACATTTTTTTACAGACTTGCCAATGACACACTCAAGCATTAAATTATTTTGACAACATAAGCTTTTGCTGCAGCCAAGTAAAATGAAAAAAAAAATTCAACCATGTGATCTTAGAAAATGTAGCAATTCACCATCTCTACCTCCAGAAATTACTCAGCATGGAATCTACCACAAAAAGAAAAAATAATGGGGAGGAAGGAGAAGAAAAGATGTTTGAACACAACCCAAGTTGCCAAAAATGTGTAAGTTGCATTCTTTAAATTCAAACAGTTTTAGAGCTTTGCTTTGGAATTTGTGAAGAATTAATTTCCTTTTTTTTTTTTTTTAATTCCTAAAGGGCACAAGCAAACTGATCACATTCAATTCATATTTTAATAGGAAAAGTGACATAGAACTCTCAAAAAGTTATCTTGACATTCACCTGGGTTCTGCCAACCGCATCTCATACTTTATCCACCACTTCTAAGACACAAGGTAAAAGCATGAATTTATTCCTTCCAGCCACAGTATTTGGGGATTATGCCTTCTTTATGTTGCAGAAAGGTACCAAGACAGAAACTGAGGGCTTTGGTTGGTTGGTTTTTAAGCGTTGCAAAAATAACATTCAGAAGTAACGCGGACACCAAACAGCTTTGAAGACGACCACAAAAGGATGGAAAACATTTACATGACCTGGGACACGGCTGAACTGAAGTGCCTGTCAGTGACTGCACTGCACTGCCTTGCTAGAAGGAAGCCTGAAGCAACCAGAAGGGCTTTGGTTCCAGTGCCTGTTAGAGAAGCATGTATAGAATAGAAGCGTATGAAGTGCCTGGGGATTTCCCCACCTCCCTTTCAAATATATTTCAAGAGTTAATAAAAATGTCCACAGAATATTCTGTTGGTTTTTAGGCCACATCAGCAGTACCACTTTGGGAAGGTGCTGCGAGTTTGAGGATTTATTGAATAAAGTTTTGCAAGTACAAACTTTGAAACATATATAAAATTCAGAGTACGGTCAAAACCTACTAAAAATAACCCTGAAATGAATACTCCCTGCCTGGAAGCAAGTTCAAAGCTGTATCTGCAGAGCACTGATTTCATGGCAAGTTACATATTTGCACACAATTTGCTGCTGAAGTGGAATGAAGGTGGTCTCTCAAGACCCCAGGTCTAGGGCCGTGCAGTCAGCAACAGCAACGCAGGAGAACTTCCAGCTTTGTGGTGAGCCTCTCGGGCACAGGTAGACTTGCTGCTGCCGAGACAACACTTCCACAGACACTGACATTAAACCCTGAAGAGTTCCTTCAATAAGTCATCTTTGTCAGATACAAAGTTTTTTTATGATACACTTTTGACACCCCACCCCCATAAAAACCAGTTAAAAGTGGGCCTGTCAAATACCTACAACAGGAGTAAGCTACTACAGTGCTAGCGAACGTAGCTCTTGTTCAAGAAAAAGCCTGCACAAGGGCAAAACTCTTCTGTCAGACCAAAGGGATTTCCAAAAAGGGTAAAAATTTAGAAGATAAAAATGCAAAAAAAACCTTAAGAAACCGCATAATGCGGTTAAGAAACCATTCAAGATGCTGAGCAGATAGAAACTGCTGAGGTGCAAGCAGAAAGACAGACATGTGCAGGAGGCTAAGCTTGAAAACTGCGCATCCCCACACGGAGCCACCCTCGGTTTTATATTAGCACCAAGCTAAAAAAAACAACCCTCACTAAACAGTAAAGGTACTAAGAAGGGAAAATGGCTATGTGGTTTTGGAAGACTAGACTGAAACAATTCAGTTAAATGAATGAAAAAGATGTAGTGAGATCCAGATACAGAAACCACTAAAACATTCTAGGAGCTCCCATAACAAGAGCAAAGCCCGTAACCTTAAGGAACACCACAAAGATGATGAGACTGCCCCCTGTGAGCTGTGCTGAGCAGTAAGATCAGGGACACCAAGGCTGCAGTTCCAGGCTTCTTGTGATTACACCTCCTCATTGCCCTGACCCGCTCTCATCTAGCGGGCTTATCACTTTGACTTCTCATCAGAATCATCTTCCCAAGTCACCGTGGGCTCTTCCTTCCCCAACACATCCTGCTCTGTCCTGTCCAGCTCATCAGGATAAGGAGGTTACAAACTAGACTGCTTATTATCATCCTTCTCCTTGGTAGTTGAGATAAGCAGGTAAGCTGGGACAACTGCTTGAGTAACTGCTCTCCAAACTGATTCACTACTCAGATTGGTTCATCAGTAAATCTAAATCAGTGAATCTAAATTAAAAGATTAGAACAAAGTAAATTTATCTGCATTTATTGCCACTGCCTACCCCACCTAAACACACATGAAGAATGAGGTGGGGGTTTTTTTCCTTACACACACTGATCCAACGTTTCCCCCACCACTTCTGGGAAACACTAACACAAGAACAAAGATGCAGAAGAAAACTAGTTTAGAAACGTGGCAGACAGTGAAAATAGAACCAGTCAGTGTAAGACTCTGAAGAACACCTCCTGTTAAGAGAAAATAAATTACAGGACTATTTTAGATACACTGCATTATGCACTGCACCAGAAACTGTAAGTTTACCTACCCCTACTCAGACACAAAGGCAATTACATCAGAAAAGGTTTTCTGGAAGGAAAAAAAAAACCCAAACACAAAACCAACAAACCAACAACAACGTATCTTAAGAAAAGGAAATATTTGCATTCTAAATGAAAACCCATCTTGAACCTTCCATTTGCTGGCAAGAAGATTCTGGATCACTGCATTTGTTCTATTACTATTGAAATAACAGATTGCTCGATAGAAAAAAAATTTTGCTTCTGTGCACAAAAAGAAACTGTCCTTTGAGTTTGTTTCCAGTTGAAAATCCTGGAGTCCAGCTACTAAAGATGGTACGCTGGAGGAAAGAAGCATATGCCATGAATGGTACATGTATCACAAAGTAATTACTGGTGAAGGAAAGAGAAGTTACGTATTCCTCCTTGTGTGCATCATCAGCACCAGAAGACAAAGACTTTGTACGGATCAATCGCCCAAACGCAGAAAGTTCTCCGTTTTGCTATCACTGCTGTAGAGATGAAGTGGAATTCATCCCCACTACTGATCTGTTTACCTATTAACACAACTTTACCTAGGGGAAAAGATGGGCTGGTCAGTCCCTTCAAAGAAAGTAACAGAAGACAATATGCTCTGCAGCTGAGGAGCTGACAACTCAACAACACCAATGGGAAATCTCTCCCACGAACTGAATGCAAGCTTGTGACCTTAACCAGATGCTCTGCTTGTTTTTTCTGAAGGCACTCATTACTGGCCAAAGGTCAGAAAAAAGTCAGTTCCCCACCTTTCAGATTAGCAAGTGGTTCAAAAAAACCCCCAAACAACGTTGTCAGTTCCTATATCCCAGTTTTGCTGGCTGTAAGGAAAAAAAACCTCTCACATTAAGTCTTATGAGTTAAATTCATGCTGGAGTACTTCATTCAGATTCACATATCAACTCCAAGTCTTTTTTTAATTATTATTTTTTTGTAATTTCTGGTATATTTGTGGGCAACCGGGCAGCTCTGGCGTGACCTCAACATTCACAAAAGGCTTTCCAGATTTACACTGTGTTAGGATTGCTGTTGAAAAAAAAAAAACCAAACCAAAACCACTGTTTTTACTTTTTTTCCTCCCTTAAAATGTAAAAAATAACCAAACCAAACAAAAACCAAACCCATGAAATGTTACAAATAGGTACCAACCTACCTGCAGTGGCTTGTCAGGATATACATACGGTGATGTTTGCAGCATCTGTTCAGCACCAGAGGTGAACCCATTTTCCAGCATGTCTATGAGGGTGACCTAGTTCATCAACACCACCATGTAAAGACCAACAGCACTGGTCCTGTACAGGCAAGTCTAAGTAGCTCAGACCACATAAATGTGGTTACGTTCTTTATGCTGCCAGATTTCGTGCCTCTGCACTGGACTTCTTGGAAGGTTCGCTCCCTTGGGCCCAAGCACCACGTGAACATGTTCATACTGTTTACAGCCCCCCACTGACACAGTGCACTGACTCATGCTGCTCTCAGCCTAAGCTGAATTTGCATTGACTTTGTGCAAATCCAAACACCAATAATGTTTTTCCAGCATTTAGTTTGTCCCCGCCCCTCTTAGTTATCAGGGAATTGATTGCATTCGCTGGTTTTGCTCAATAGCTGCAGTGACATCACATAATATATACTTACAGAAGGGACAAACTACATCGAGGCAGAGCAAACAGAATTGGAAGACAGAATAATAATTCAAGAGCAACTCGTTAAAAGAGAGAAACTATCTGAAATCAATTAAACTCAATAAAACCAACTGTAAAGTAGGAAGAAAGAAAAATTAAGTGGACATACACAAAATAAGGAGCAATGGTTATAGTAACTCAACCTAAATGACTTCATCCCTTATTGTAGTTCCGAGACAAACAGCACTTTGCGATTTAACAGGAATATGAGGAAGCCCTCGAGGTAATTATTTTGTCCTGGTGATAGGAAAACCTTAGCTGGATGATGGCTGGAATTCAGCACTCATTTTAAAAGAGATCTACGCAAATTGGGGAGAAGTCAAAAACAGGAGTGAAAATTTGCATGAAATTAATATTTGAGACTGAAGAAACAACTGAAGAACCCAGTGGTTGAGTTAATTAATTAAAAAAGATAGCGATGACTGAGGAACAGCCAGGCTGACAATTTTCAAGTATGTTACAGGTCACTGCAAAGAGTACTGTAATTAACTCTTGTGGCCTACCAAAGCTATAATAAAAAGAAGGCTGAGCTCACAAGAAGTGAAATTTAATTAGATATTAAGAATAATTGTCTCACAGTTAGAAAACATTGCAACAAGGGAGTTTGGGCCTCCCAGTTGTTGGAGATGTTCCAAAAGCAGCTCTGTCAGCCGTCAGGAACAGCCCAGTACCTTGGCCCTGACTCAGAAAAGGTGTGTAACACCCCCTCCACTTCTTCATCTCATGACTGTTCGCACATCCAGATTAATACTGCGGAGAGACAGAACCGCCTTTGACAGGGAGGGGGCAAGCGAGGGCATCTTCACCCAACAGCTAAGCCCATCTAACAGCTCACTGATGTTCCTCTTGCCCTGAGCTGGCATCTGCTTGACCCCACAGTGAAAGGCTTCACCTTGCCCACCTAACAGAAAAAATAGTCTCACCTTGAGGGGATGAACTCGCCACTTGCAAACGGTGACGAGTCTTTGACCTGTCTGAGCAGGTTCACAGAGCTCACCACGGGACAGGACAACGGAGGGATGCGGGAGCTGTCGGGTTTCTCAAAGACAGCCACACCTCGGGTCCGCTCTACGATAAACTTCCAGCACAGGCCATTGTCTAAAAGCCACGGGCTGGGTAGCAACAGTCACAGCCCTACTGCCTGTATCCCTACTCTTACCAATTGGCTCTGTAAAACAAAATTAATGGCCCTGCTGCCACTCGGGAAGGGACAGAGAACAGGTAACAGCTGCTGCTAGAATCAGGGCTGCTGACTCTCCTCGGTGTCACTGGTAAACTACAGAGGAATTCTGCTTTTGTGGCTCGATGCATCATTCATTCACTTTAGCAATGCAAAAGAAGAGTCACAGGATAATGCAGAGAGATGACTTGGATCTGGTGTTCCAGTTCATTTCCTTTTTGCCATAGCTGCTAGAGTGCGTTGAGAAAAAAACCCTGTAAGTTTGCAGCTATCAGCAGTGCTATAAATCCATTCTGGAGGAGCTGTGCAGCGTCCCTGTATCATTCTGAACCTTCAATTGAAAACAATTGCATAACATTTAAAAAACTAAAGGGTCAGCATAGGAGATACACGTTGGTAGCTTATTTTAAATAAAGAATTTCTAGTAACAATCTAGAAACAATTAACAAGATTCAAGAAAGGTTACTATGGGAGAGAAATGCACATCTCTAAGCAATGCCTAGCGAAGAAGGCTTACAGAGGATTCTTCCTCAGAGTAACTGAGCAGCCTTTTCCACACATGCTACTCGGACGTGTATTGTTGGAAGAACCTAAGGGCAAGTGACATCCTGGGAGCAAATGGATCAAGTAAGTTACCGAGAGTATGATCAAAGACAAGAAACGTAGCATTTTGTATTATTATTGCTCAAATAAACACACTCCCCCCAGCCAGCCAATGATTCCTGAGTGTACACAGTGTACCAGACACGGAAAGCACTCTGTATTATACTTAAAAGTATGTACATCTTTGAACCCATTCACAAACTAACGATGCCAAACCAGCCCAGAGGTGTTTCTGTTCTTTGCCTTAGGGCACACTCCCATGGTTTTCCTTTACCTGCATGTATGAGTTCAGTGGTGTGCAAGAGCTGGGTGCCCCTCGTTCTTCAGAAGAACATGGACCAAGCATGCTTATTTTTATTTCTATTTCTCCAGGCTTAGAGAGCTTTGAACAAGGCAAGTGATGTCTTTTAAGGGTGTGAGCACGGTAAGCCAGGCTGTGAGGTTACAGCCTGTCGTTTACTCTGCGGTAACTCTAGGCTTGGATTGAGACCAAGCACACAGATGAGGTAGGAGCACTTGATGTCCTCTGAGTTCTCATCCTTCTGATCTGATGGTAACTGGCTCATCTGTGCACACCCTCAGCCTGGTAAAATGAGTCAGCGTTCCTAAAATATCTGGCAATACAAACAAACCAACCCCTTAAAGTTAATTTTTCATATAGCTTGTGTAAATAGAGAAGCTGTTTCAAGCAAGTCAAGAGGACTGTATTTCTTCCCTGTGAATTTACGTAAACAAGCTTCCAAAGCAAAACAGAGTGGTTTTAACCAAACCACTGAAAAGTGCATTGAGTCTTCCACTACAATCACAGGAAACATAGCTGTAAAAGACCATGAGAAGTCATCTGGTTTATCCTCCTACCTCAACACAGAACTAGTACTAGTGCTTACATTATTCCAGACAAACGTTTCTCTGAATTCTCTTCTAGCTCTTCAGTGATGAGATCCTGCTGTATCCCCTGATACGTGAGTATTCTGAAGTGTTCCAGTGTCATCTCAGTAAACAGATTAATGCAGAGCTTAAGGAAGATCCACAGACACTAAGAAACCTACAGAATCCACTAGCTCCTCTACTAGCACTTCTAGAGCTCACAAATTAGAATAATTTCTTTTAATATTTCAATTAGCAATAGCTTTACAAAAGCTTCTAAAAGGAGGGAGGAGACAACTTGTCTGGTATCGCTGGTTTTCTCCACTAGAAGCTTCTGTGCAGCTGAGCGAGTATGGCATAAGCCACCCTTTCCTCCTTGGAGGAAAACAAACCAACAGCTAGACAGAAGCCTTCTGTGGGCCAAATCTAGCCAGCGTATCCCCAAATTGATCACAATTACAGTAAATATACTTCTGTTAAAGATTTTGCTATGCTGTAGCTGCAGAACATGACAACAATCCTGATACAATCACGCAAAGCTTCACATGGCAAGTCCACAAGGGTTGCGATTTCATCTAGAAAGGACAAAAAAAATATATTGTAGGAGCAATTTCTCCTGGCCAGGATGCAAATTCAGGTTGTTCTTCCTGGTAAAGCAAGGGCTGCCTTGTACTGTAAGTGTAAAGAATAAACTGAGTTTAAAAGAGGAAACAGTGCCAGGGAAAGGCCTTTTCATTAACTAAGGTGGCAGTTAAATCAGTGCCTAAAATATGATTTAGAAATATTTATAAATGTAGCAGGCATCTTGTATGAATCGACTGTCTTCCATAGCCAAGCTAAGTTTAAAATAAATGCAGAGTGAGAGGGGAAAGAGGGAGCCAAAGCCAAGGACCTCTGCAATATACAAAATGAGTTTTGAACCTTTTTGATAAGTCACCCAGTAGAAGAGGACTCGTGAGCATTCTGCAAGGAAAAGCCTGCCTTTTATTTATTTTTTTTTTTCCTTCAAGAGCATGGAAAATGTGAGGATTTATAGCTGGAATTTCTGATCTTCAAGCATTTTTACTGACCATCTGCACCTCAAAATTGTTTTCCTCGCTCAGGTGTCTCAAGAAAACACCCGATGTGTCATGTTCTGAAAACCAGAAAGCTATATAGCATGTAATCACCTATGGCAATCATTTTGCTCTATTTGCTTCTCACAGCTGAAATAAATAAGACTGAAAAAGACATTAAGTTCTGCAGCAGAACTCAGACCAAACTTCTCCAAATTCTTATCTTGCTATATCAAAACCCACTGAACAAATTTTCTTCTGCTGCAACCTGATCCAGGCTCTGTCAGGCTCTTTGCGGCGAGTCAGATGCAAAATCTGCATCTCACATTTTCAGAATGTGCAGTAGAAGAAAACATCTTTCCTCTACAGCACTGGAAATAATCACATAATGCTTTGATACTTAGTAATAGATTCGATTGTCTAGTCCCTGTAACACATGAAGATCAACCGGCCGGAGGAGAGATACGAAACATGATGCGCTCCAAGCACACGTCACATCAAGAGGTGGAGAAACAAAAAGGCCCCTATATCTGCGTGGCAGAAAACATGACATGAAATGCTGCATAGAGGGATAGGCATTGCACAGAATGCCTTCCTTTAAGAACGAAGCCAGACCCCTTACATCTGCGGTGCTCATTGTAGACTCAGATATACAGAGCTGAATGAATTTACATAGGTTGAATAAAGGTATGGAGAAGTTCCTACAACAACCACGTAACCAAAACGGGAGCTGCCCGGTCTCGCACATCACATGAAGCGAAGTTTAAGACCTTAAAAGTCCTGTGAACCAAAGCATGAAAATAATAATTAAGCCAATAATTGCAGGAAGGTCAGGGAGTACAGACAGAAGACACCCAACGTCAAAAACCAACAGCGGTAGGCAAAGAACAGGAACTGTGTCAAAACAATTGAATGATTGACACGGAGCATGATGACAACTGGCCTTTAAAAGCTAGTTAAGTTGTAGACCCTTCAAGGTATTTTTATATGGCAACTTGATGGCAAAGAAAAAAAAAGCCTTTATACAAAATAAAGCACTTCAAAAGGTGGCAGAGAATAAAATATTCTCTTTGCCCTCCCCCAAAGCAGCCAAACTTAAAAGCTCAGTGAGATCTTGCACGATCTGCACAGAAGCATAAGACTTACAGTGAGAATCCTGTGCAGATGGCATCTTTAAAGAACAAGAGGTACTCCCACTAAACTGACAAAATAAAATTCACACCCACAGCCGTCCTTTCCCCCCAATATCACACCATATGCTGCCTACAAGTTTTTACCCTTCCCCAAAGCAGATTTCACAAATTAATAACTTAAGGAGTAGGCTAACTGCCAATGAAATTAAATGCAGCCAAATGTATTAATATGCACAAATTATTGTTGATGAATTGGCACAGAGCTATTCCAACAATCCATAACACACAAACCATGCCACATGCTGTTTATTCATATCCCTCGTTTCAGTATATACTGTATCTACCTTCTGTCCACACAGAGCCCAACTCTAGAAGCGGATCTGAAAGAGCAGAACGGAAGGTCACAGTAAATAGAATCCAAAAGCGATCCACAAAAGAACAAAACTGAGATGGTGATTACTGGCCTTGTTGAAAATGCCACGCTCTCTGTAACAGCACGGAGCTAATCAGGTTAAAATACAGCAGCAAAGCAGAGCTGGTATCTTTGGTTTGGGTTTGTAGGTTGGGGTTTTTTTAAATAGTAAGAAACAGAACCTTCATATCCTAAGGGTGTGTCTCTGCCCATGAGAAGACGATGGGCACTTTTAAGACTGTAATCAGCGTAGCTACACACACAGAATGGTTTGGGTTGGAATGGACCTTTCAAGGTCATCTAGTCCAACCCCCTACACAGACTAATTCTGAACTTCCTTATCTGGCTCTTGATCTAGAGATCATGAAAGTGTCTTTGCATTGACTGCACCAAGGCACAGTGAAAATACCTCCTCCATTTCAAGAAAGGCTTTGGGTTTTAGAGGATCACTGCATGATATTGACAAAAAGTGAGACAGTCTGTGGCTTGGCGTAGTGTGGTCAAGAGAATAAGACACATACCTGCTGACCTCAGGGTTTGCTGATGAAGAAGGGTAAGCTCTGCACTTTGTTCTGACAGACAGAAAGCCGAGCGCTTTTGGCACATCTGTTCTGTAAGCATCCACTGGTTTGATTTTTATTTTTAAGCCAGTTAAGCAGTACTTTAAAGAAATGCCTTAATAAATTTTCATTTAAAAAAACCCCAAAACAATACTTTCTCTAGATAAAGTTATCTTGCTCAGAGGGCCATAACCAAATTGCGGCTACATACTGCTGTTGGGTTTTTCTTGATAAGAAACCTCCCCTTCCCACACAAACCTGTTCAAGCAGATGATGACAAGTGACTAACGTTTACTGCATTTTTCATGTTAAAAGCCCAGTGTTTTGACTGCATATTGAAGTTATATAATGACTTAGTGAAGAAAGCACAGCACACATCTCTCAGATTCAGTAAGACAAATAACTGAGTCAGCAAACAATTTACACTTAAAAGTTGAATCAGCATCTAGGAAGGAGAGAAATAAAAGCCGTATTTTTGTGCTGCTACCTATCTGGATCCACGTGCTGAAGTTTCACTTGAAGAAGTGCACAATTTTAGGAAACTGTCTGTAAACTAAAACTGCTGTGTATGGATCAGTAACAACCAGGGATCCACTTTTTAAAAATCCAGAGGAAGAAAATCAGGTTTGAGTTAGAAGTTTGGAAATATGATCAAGCCCTGGATTAAGAACCCTGTCTTCTAAGGAATTTCACATTGTGAACACACAGTGTATCTTCCTTTGCCTCAAACCCCAAGAGCCACTTAAGAGTTATAAAATTCAAGTATTTTCAATGCAAGTAATATGAATGGCAATTTTCCAGGACAGAGTAACAGAAAAATTCAACCCCACCTGCAATCTGCTTGTTTCACGTACATGTAGTTTTAGCTTTGGACAGCCTGCAAGGGTTGTATTTGAGGCAAATATCCCTGGAGATTACAATTCTGGCTTGACCAACTCTGATGTTTTATCAGCATTTCTTCATCTGCAATACTTTATATCACTGCAGCTACACACAGGCCTATACCCTGGTGTCTCTCTGTGTTGTTTCCCCACTAATAAAACACCCAGAACCAGCTTTACGGGGGGGGGGAAGTCCAACTATTCACAATTTTTTATATATATTTTTAAAGAATTCTAAAACCTGTATGAAAACCCAAACTCCTCAGATAGCAAGTATACCCAAAGGTTCTACTCAGCTTGCTGTTCTGTTTTGAACTAAACAGCTCCCACATAAAGTCATGCAAATCAAAACCTTCAGGTGGACCCTCGAACCCCAGAATCCTCTCCAGAACACATTCAGCGCATCATTTCAAAAGCTGTTTCCAATGGCAACCTACTACCAAGCTCAAGCTTCAAGGTAACTTCTCCTCAAAACTGGGGGTTTTTTTTGGACATTTTGTTATATTTTTTTAATTGGAAACAAAGCGAAAGCATGGGAGTCACTCTGTACACAGATACTGAAAAAAAGAAAACCCCAAACCAAAACGCCACAATCTCAAAGTATGGTATTTCTAAGAGCTGCTAAGGATACGCCTCATCTACAACAGTTAGGTTTGGTGGTTTCTTCAACAATCCACTCCTTACTGCAAGATGATCAACTGAAAAATACTGGGAGAAGGGCCCGAACTAGCAGTGATTTTCTTGAATATGTAATTTTATTTTCCAAGCTATCCCACTACTATTGACTGGTACTCCCTGAAGAAAAGATGGTAAGGGGTTTATACACTCCAACTTGTTGCAGCATTCCAACCTGAAAGCAGAACTAACCCCTTAGGGAGAAAAGTTATTTGTAAAGGGAATCTGTGTCCTCCTTTCAGTGATCATTACGAGCTGAAAAAGATGCTCTGCTAGTATCAGCTATTCTTCAATCATCAAGCAAAAGATTGGCAAACATTTTTCATTAGTTACTTCAAATGAGCTTTTTTTTTTCCCCCCTCCTGGGGAGGGGGACTGTGTAAGAGGCTGAAAAGGAAGAGCCATAAACTACCAAGTTCTCTGTATATGCTACAGCAGGAACAGTAAATGGCATAAGGCAGAAAGGTCATTTATATTTCAGCCTTAATGCTGATTGATTTTAAAGTAGTAAATTAATACCAGATAATTAACTGATTTGCAAATCTTAGAAGGAATACAAGTAATTAGATAGTATTTGCTAAAAAAATAACAATAAATTAAGCTAAATATGCAGCAATATAAGCCACATTATCACTAATGTCAGCTTCTCTATTTCTCTTCTTCACATGGATCCTAAAAAACCTGAAAAGTTTTTTCCTGTTTAAAAATGACTTCTGGGCTTACTTTAATTTTAAGCCTTACTCAAGTGACAATCCAAGAGTAGTTAATAAAAAAACCTACAGCTAAGATGCAGTGTGGCTTGCCATCAGCAAAAAGGGGTTGCCCCTTGCTCCCAGCCACGCATCCCATTCCTGTGCCGTCCCCTCCTCAGGCCAGCTCCGTGCACGTGTCAGAACATTGTCAAGCTGTTGAGTGCTGTAACACAGGAGAACGTCGCTCGTGCAAAACCACCGGCAACAAAAAGCGCAATGTTTCCTGCCAGCTTAATGAACTGAGCAGACTCTGCAACCAGCTTGACAGCACAGGAGTGAATGCCCAGGAGAGGGTGGGACCACGTGGCTGGAATTAAGGGGAAGCGTACACAAGGGTGAAGAGATAAAAAAGCTTGTCTCCTGACAGGAGAAAGCTGTCTACCTCAGCTGTAGCATACATCTTCACCCTTAGTAGGTATCGGGGAGGAGTATACTGTTGGTTCTTTTGCTTAAAGCATAGAAAAACAAAAAGAGGGAGGGGAGAGGGAAAGAAAGTCTTACTGCTTTCATCAGAAATGCTTTTTAGAGTGTGGTTCTCGGTGTTCGTTAAAGAGCAGGCCCCCGCAAAACCATGACACAAAACCAAAACATAAGCAGGACAATTCCTGCACTGAAAGGCATCAGCTTCTGTCCTTTCTGAAAGAGGGCCTAAAATTCAATCAACTATTGAGATAATAAGAGCAGAACAACCCCCTTGTTTCTCCTCAGTGAATCCAGCCCGGGATCAAATACACATTCGGAAGTAGTAGTGTTAATTTGTAAGCTCTTCACATGTGAAAGCTGACAGACTTCCCTATAACAGAAGTTTCTGCAACAAAAGTTTGCTCACTCCAGGCAGGTAAACGCTGCGGGGAGCCGAGTGATAATGTGGGCATCTCTAGAGCTCACCCAGGAGCAATTAAATCACAGATAACTCAATCAGTGACTGCTGTGAAGATAAACTGTACAAAGTGACATTACAGCAGCGATGCAAATTGCTTTCTGGCACCAGCTTTGGAAAACTAGGTGATGTGCTCTCAGACAAGAATCGATACGCAGAAAGGCCACTGAAATACCAAATCTGGGATTTCTTTTCCAAATGGCTTTTGCAGAGGAATGCTTTATATTTTATATTGCTGAACAGGTAGACTTCAGAAGTCTAGCAAGACTTTCTGCAAGCAAATATCTACAAATGTCAGTGAGTTAATCACGGCTGATGTTTTAGAATTCTTTAAATTCATTTTCTTTAAATTCTCTGGAGTTTTTTATTTTTACTATCGGGTTTATCAATTTTAGACCTAGGAAAAAGATTATACAACTCAGTCCAACGGTCAGAGCTCATGACAAGGTAAAACAGGAACTGAAGGATCTCCCAAATGGAAGGGTAGCATTTTCTGATTTTACTAACCCAACCTTTTAGAAGGTTAAAAGAAACAGTTTTCCAACCAGAACACCATTCAAATTACAAAGTTAGATTAAAAAAAAAAAAGTCACAGAGGAAACATTCATCTCAACAGTCTTAAAGTTGGTTTCCCTTTCCTTCATCAGACAGCAGTCTAAAAAAATTGAAGTATCAGAAAGACTTCTGTTCAGGGCGCACTTTGTGTGGTGAAGATTCCAAATATAAAAGTATTATTGCTTATAAATCAGTAACCTTTAAATTGAAGTTACAGCTAAAAATTTGGTGCTGTACCAAACCATGTTTTTCATTCCACTTTCCCATCTGAGTGACCTTAAGTAGCATTCAGCTAGAAGAAGTACACCAGAAAGCTGGTACAGTCAGAAAAAAAAATCTTCAAGTTGCTGCTACTTCTACAGAAGCAGGAATGCTCCCGGTAGCTTGTCTGAAGAACCAGAAATATTTTCCAGGCCACTGTTCTTCTTCCCTTGCCACCTTTAGATGGGAGCTCTGTTGCAATATTTATTCAGCTCATGCTGCTCTTTGTCACATCACGCTGCTCAGCATCGCACAGCTGCAAAAACCACCTGCTACTCCCATGGAGACATTGTTCTTGTCACCTCCCCCCCCCACCACCACCTCATCGCTCTTCCCGAGCGGGATTTGCTCCGTCTCCTCTAAAGGAGATCCCCTCTGCCTTTTTGCAACACTGCAAATGGGAATCCCAGGTGGCTCCTGCTAATTACCCATGTGCCTCGGGACTCTAATTCTTCCTATTGTTAACATACCAATCTTTAGCCACAAAGTCACTTCATATGCTAATCGGAGAGCAGCTGATCCCAAGCTAATATTTCATGTACTCAGGAGAACTGATCTGCTGGGGGTATTAGTGATAGCGGAGCGAGATGAGCTTTGGAAAAAGATACTGCAGCACTTCCACTTCTAGTCCAATCCCGTAATAAAAAAATGGGCACGTGGACGTGGAGCTCGGTCACTCCCCTCACTGACTGAGAGCAGCCTCCTCAGAGCCAAGGAGAGACCGAACAAATTCCATTTTACACTCTTAGAATCTAATTTAATAGTTGTTAAGCCTTATTTAATTTTCCATGTGCAAATTTTTTGGTGCTTTTAGGATGCTTGAAACACCAGCTTGGACCCCAAATCAAGGACCCCAAATCAAGGACCCCAAATCAAGGACCCCAAATCAAGGACCCCAAATCAAGGTTGAGTATTGATAGGCTAGTTCTACGCAGAGGAACTGAATAGTCTAGACCAGAATTCAGTACTGCTGCTGAGAAACATACAGTAACTTACAAACTCCTACTCTCCACTCCCGCTCTGCGTTCCCCACATTATGCCATCCCTTCAGCCTGATCTAGTTCACCTGAAACCTGTGCCAGCAGCACCACAAAAAAGGCAGCATTCCAACTCCAACTCCGGCATCCGGAGCACAGGGAGGTCTGAGAGTGTCTTGAGCTGATACTGCTCGCCAAGAGAGTTATGTTTCTGGTCTGAGTAACTTACACACCCTCCTCTACATCTTGAAATACAGAAGCTCCATCAACATTTCAGGCTTGCTAGGACACTGGAATATGAAATGCCTCACAAAATCTACACTGCACGGGGATTTTTCATCACAGCTTCTTGCATGTAAATAGCTCAACACTTCCACTTGGGTAACAGCGTGTTCCAAGTCACTTTGAAGATGCTGAAGTGCAACACCGGGACCGGTCCTCTGTTTATATCCCAAAAGACAGGAAAAACAGTTTCTACAGCCTGCAGCAGCACCCAACACCGGTTATCATTTGAAGAAGAATTTACTCAATGGCAAAACAGTGATTCTAGCAAAACTAACTACCTTCTTACGAGCTGGAAAAGTACCGATGAGATGGAAACACAGTGTTTTAGACGAGGACCAAGCAAAATGTATGTGTTTTTGTTAAATTTTGGGGATGTCAGCTTTTTTTTTTGAGGATGTGAATGGAATAAGTTCCTTCTTCAATGACTTTTAGGTTGTCGTGTAAATTCATTTCATTTCACTAAATCAAAAGCTAGGAGTTTTGCACAGTATTTCCACTAATGAGCTACCAGTTCGATCCTCCATAATCACAGAGTCATTTCACAACTGAATATTCAGCAGATTTAATTTATGTTGTCAACAAAAACAACAACAACAACAAAGATAAAAAGGGGAAAAAAAGAAAAAATATCATAAAAAAGAAACAAAGGATCCTGTAGCTGTATGAAAGTTCAAAAAGCTCAAAAATTAGCAGACACTCAACTGTTTGAGAAGCATCATGAGATTGCTACAAATCTGGACTAAGAAAAGCCCTTTAGGTACAAAGGTTCTGCCACAGGGTGTCGTGCAAATAATAGAGGTGTAATGGGAAACAACAATAAAATGTACCTTAGCACCTAAGCGTGTTCTGGGTACGAAGCACATCAAGTTTAATGTACTTTATTATTAGGGCTGAAAAATCCTATGCGAGCCCTTCACGTACAAGTTAAGTACACCCTTTCAAGGCCGTGGCTGCACAGATTTCAGAGTATCATCCCGTTTACTGTAGCTATAATACTAATACACTTGTCTTACACAAATGCTGAAAGAGGCATCAGCACACAAACCATTTCAGGAGGTCGCTGCAGAGCAGTTAAACGTGCCATCTCCCAACTGACACCGGCCTATCTCTGGAGGTAAAGGCAGAAAGCAGCCAGCACCCCTGGCCTTCCTCTTAAAACAGCTCTGCAGAGAGCATTTTACCCGTAAAAAGCAGCTGGTTATGCTTTAACAGACTCTTTTGTAAACAGAAATGATCAAACAGATGTGCAACGCTTATTATAGATGGTTATCAACGTCGTCTTCATTTTCAGAACCAATAAAACTGGACATTGTGCCTATTCTCCGAGCCATTTACCTACCTCCGAAGATAAACTGCGTTCGCTAATGTCTGCTATGGGATTGATAAAAACTTGATTTCAAAAGAATTGAGTATTAGAAAGAGAGAGAAATGGGAATGTCCAGATAATTGCAGCATTTCAGTCTGCATATAGGCTCTTCACTGATCTGAAACTGCAAACAGACAAGTCAGTGTGAGGAAAGTGAAGGGAAAAAGACTCTGAAGCAGATATATATTTAGTAGCAGTTAGATGGAGAGAAAAGGCTCAAGGACAATGGCAGGTCTTTTCTTCCTCCAGCTAACCCCCCAATGTATTTTTGTGAAAGAAAGCTTGTCTTTTTGCTTTTAAGCGTAGCCCAAAACTGCATTATGCCTCTTGGGTGCTTTGATTTTTATTTTTTTTTTTTCCCTTTCTAAATCTCAGCACATAGACAGCTCCAGGGCTCAGTAGGAGAAATTATTAAAAGCATGCCTGCAGAAGTAAAGAGATCAGTCATTTCCCTTATCCCCTGCGTTCCGTGAGCGCTCCCCCGCCCGCCCGGCGTTGTACGAGATTTCATGCAACCAGACACGTCCTTTTTAAACAGACTGAAAAATTTAAAATCCTTGAAGAGTAGACACAGCATTCCTTCGAATTGGAAAGGGAAGCACAGAAATGTGCTTCGGAAAGGTCACATTAACCTTGAAAATTCTATCAAACTTCCCCCCCCACCTCCCCGCCCTGCGCAGGTCTATTATTTTGAA
>JAAGNO010024247.1:0-40044 GCA_033439905.1 Ceryle rudis
GAAGGCCAATGGCATCTTGGCTTGTATCAGGAATAGTGTGGCCAGCAGGTCTAGGGATGTAATTCTCCCCCTGTACTTGTCTCACCTTGAGTAGTGGGTGCAGTTCTGGGCCCCTCCCTCACTTTAAGAAGGATATTGAGGTGCTGGAGTAGGTCCAGAGGAGAATGATGAGGCTGGTGAAGGGACTGGAGGAAAAGTTTTATGAGAGAGGCTGAGGGAGATGGGGTTGTTCAGCTGGGGGGGACCTTATCACTCTCTACAACTACCTGAAGGGAAGCTGTAGTCAGGTGGGGGTCGGGCTCTTCTCCCAGGCAACTAGTGACAGGACAAGAGGGCATGGCCTGAAGCTGCGCCAGGGGAGGTTTAGGTTGGCTATTAGGAAGCACTTCCTCAAGGAAAGGGTGATTAGACACTGGAAAGAACTGCCCAGGGAGGTGGTGGAGTTGCCATCCCTGGAAGTGTTTAAGGAAAGATTGGTTGTGGCACTTAGTGATGTGGTCTAGCTGATGTCATGGTGTTGGGTCATAGGCTGGACTTGAAGATCTTGGAGATCTATTCCAGCCTCATTCCAGCCTCTATTCCAGCCTCCATCCTCTCCGTGACTCAGAGAACAAAGACGATATCCGTTTAGGAAGCTGAACAAGTGTGAGAGATACCTGTCAGGGCTAGCAAGTCTCCAGTCTACTGTGGATCATCCCTACTGCAGTTGGTGCACCTGGGTGGCTTATCAGTGATGCACCTTGAGGAGCAATCTCTTCCCAACCATTTTGAGCCTCTGACCTGCTGGCAGTGAGAGCATTGCAATGGGCGTCTGTGGACATGCACAAACAACATCTCTTCCCTACCCTCTCTGTGGCCCTAGCAGGGTGCTCTCACTCCTTGCTCCAGAAGGTTAGCAGGATGTGTCAACAAGCAAAAGGTTGAGGGCTTGGTCTAAAGTAGAGCTCTGGCTGCACTGTGATGGAGGCTTAGTGACTGTTGTAAGACCTGGATGGCTCCTAAGTTTCAAAGACAGGACTTAAAGCTCCTTTTTGGAAAACAAAGCTGGGAGGCAGACAGGCATGGACTTGGGGAAAGGATAGGACTCAGGTGAGAAACTAAAGCAGTACATGTTGAGTTGAGGAGATCAGTCATTGCATTACTGGCCTCCTCCCAAAGGGCTGAGAAGGGACATTTGAGGACAGTTGGCTTCACAAGAGACATGGTACTCCAACATTCTGCCATTGATGTGCTACCACCAAGAAAGACTTATTGATAGTCCCACAGCTGAGGAAAAAGGGGTGACTGGAACAGTATCTGGGGTGCAGAGCAGCACCCAGCTCTGTGGATGATTGCCAGGCTGCCCTGCCACTAGGAGGGCAGTGAAATGGGGGAGGCAGAGCGCAGGGATGGGACTGTTGCAGAGAGTGGCTTGTGCCACCCTTTTTGTGGTTTGTTTTGCTAGCCCAACAATGAACCATGTTTCTTCTGTGTGACCAGCTTGCCTGATGTCCAGTTGGCGTTTGCTGGTACAGTGGCTCTGATAGCAGTCACAGTGGTGACAGCAGTCCTGACTACTCCTGCCAAGAAATCAAAGCTGAAGAATATGAAGGTGTTGGTAGGACTGTGGCGTGGAGAGGCACCAAAGACCATCTGCAGAGAGCATGGTGTTATCTGTGCACTCAACAGTGAACACCATGATTTGCCCAGTGGAGATGGTGATTTATAGCTTCCTTTCTAAGATGAGATCATTTTTTGGATTCCCACCAAGAAATCAGCACTGCCTCCTGCAAATGGTTCAAACCTGCTGAGGGCATCTGTGCTGATTATCACTGTAAATGACTCTCCAAGAACGCCAAGGGGCTGATTCTTCAGAGAATTGAAGCCTGGTCACTTGTGGGTGGATGAGAAAGTAAATAAGAGGATGGAGATCTTGGTCAATCAATGCCACTCTGTGCTGGAATCACTATTGTCTTCAGCAAAGTCAGGAGAAATGGGAGGCATTAGAAATAAGCAACGTAAGCCAAACTGGAAATGAGTGAAAGCCAGTGGGAGGTTTTGAATTTTTTAAATTTTTTTTTGTCAACTATCACCTGTGTGTTCATTGGTTCACTACTTCCACAGCAGCACAGGACTTAATTCTGAGTTCTGTACAGAAGAAAGTTTTGTTGCCAGGCTACTTCTAATCCCTTCAATAATCTACAAGAAATACACCCATCTCTTCTGAGGCAACTCAGGATCAAAATAAAAGTAAGTTAGTGGATAAGAACTCTGAACCCCACAGCTAATCCTGTTCCTGGGCTACCTGCATATAAATCAACTTGGATGGGCAGCAGAGACCCTTTCATTTGTGCTCAAGTTTTTCACTCTTGTTTCTCTGCAGGACTCTAGGGAAAGGTCACAGGCAGGCTCTTTGTAAGAGAAAGTCCCAAGAGATCAGTGCCTGCTCCTTCCTAGCACTTGTGGCTGAGAGGAGAAGGAGAGACTGATGGTTCCCGGAGAATGAAGGCTGATATTAGCCTGTGGTTGAGCAATGAACTTGCCAAAGAGGTGGGAAGCAGAGCCTCCTGTTTAGGTGTGGGGGAAGGTTGACTTCACCCCAGAGAGCTGGGGATAGAGCTGGGGTGGCTACTGTCTGTGTCACGTCTCTGGTGATTTACATATGGGAGGAGGTTGCACTGGCTCCCAGAAATGCCATCAGAGAAAGGCAGAAAATCCCTTCCAACATTTTCTGGGAAGTTTTGTGGCCTCTGTACATGACAGCCTGGGAAATGGGCTGGAGATAGGTGTCCAATCCCACAGAGCCTGGGGCCCTTGGAGAAGCTCTCCAGCCCTGTGCAGAAAGCATTCTGGGGGCAGCTGCCCCCTCAAGCCCCATGCAGCCAGCTAAGTGGGGTGGAAGGGAGACATAGGAGGGTGTGCAGAAATGGGCATGGGTTTGGTTGGCAGAAGGGTTTGAACAGATGACTCCCATACAGAGGCACCCGCAAGGCTGTGGTTCAGGTTAACAAGCCCAGCTCCTGTTCTCTGTGGGGATGGTGGGGAGGTGCCTGTGGGCCTGTTGTGGATCTGGGAAAAGTCACAACCTCCAGGACTCAGCTTCACATGTAACAGTAACTGGGGTGGAAGGAGCTGTGCAGGGATGAGCTGATCCCAGGAAGAGAAGAAAAACAAGGAAGAAGAGGAGGAAGCTTGTCAGATAACCCAATAATCTGTTTGTATGTGTGTGTGTGTTAAGCATGGCTCTGCCATGCAGTCTCTGTTCTGCCTCCATAGAAGGGGAATATCTTTGTTCTCCCACATGGAAGGAAAGAGGAGACACAAGCAACTTCAGGGATGACAGGGCAAGTTCATTCACTCTTTTTGCAGATCCTTTGGCACACTTGTAGAAGGAACCTTTTGCAGCAGGGTTCTTGCCTTATATTCACTTTGTTCCCCCTGCCCCTGTGCCTGTCAGGCAGAGCAGATCACTTGCTGGCTCTTCCCTGGGTCCTCTCACAAGCCTCCCCAGACAGGGGTCGGGAAGCCAGGCCTCTCCCAGTTTTGGCAGCCAATTTCTGGCCTTTCCCCAGCAATTCAGCCATTCCTCCTCTCCTGAATGGAACGTGCCCAGACACCTTTGCCTTGAACTGAATTGCATTCAAGAGCTGGGTTTGCCCACACATGTTAAAGGTACGGCTGGAGGCAAAAAGCAGGGAAAGCCAGCCAGAGCTCCATTGTGGAGGAAAAGGGGAGCCATCAGCAGAGCCCAGAGCTTGGTGCTTGCACCCAGAGGTGACTGTGGAAGTGGGGCTGGCTGTTGGAGCAGCAGCATGTACCCTGGCTTCCCATCACAACACCTTTCCAGAAGAGTTCCTCCTCATCTAACATTTGGCTTTTCAAGCCAGAATTGAGCATCCTTGGGGAGAAGAACCATCCATAGGAGGAGGGCTTGATCTGCTGGGGGTTCATAGCCACAGCACTGCAGCTCTGTGGTGATGATGGGGGTCTGGAGGCAAGGGTGGAGGGAGTGGGAGAAGGGATGGGCACAGTGGTGTGGGAGTGCTGGGCTGAGCCCTGCAGCACTGGGGCCTGTGGAGGCTGCTTGGTACTTGCTGGTGTGCTCCTTCCCAGAGGGCTTGCCCGTGTGGGCAGCAGCATGGGCAGGGGTTTGCAGGTGTGAGCTGTATGCGGAGCACTACCACCCTTGCCAAGTTTTAGGTAGAGGTAGCCAAGTAGAGGAGTATGGTCTCCTCCCCTTTTCTTTTGCTCTTTGTGTATGCAGGGGGAAAACTATCTTCATGCTCCTTCCAGTCAGTCCAGTGTGCCAGGATCTCCAGGGGAAGTGAGTTTCCATGGCCAGGGGTTGAAGTTTGCCAGCACTGGCTTGAGAATATCTGTATGTGCAAGCCCTGTGTTATGGTTAATGTGTAAGGGATATGGGCATTTGCCTCTGAGGAGGAACGAGTCAGAGCCTTCCAGATTTCCCCTCTGATTATTACAGCGTGTTTCTTCCTGCCACGGATAATTCATCAGATGCCAGCTGCCAGGCTAAGAAGGATGCAAACAAGACATGTTAGGTAAAATACTCCAGCATCTAACCTGGATGAGCAAGCTGTAAAGGAAAAGGAAATTATTCCTGTGGTGCAGGATAAAGGCTCATCAAACAGACTGCATGTGGGCAGTGCTTGGAACAGGGAATGGCTCTTTGAAGGGCATGAAAACGTGCTCCAGAGCTAAAACCTGAAGCTGTCCCCAAAGTGGTAGGGGAATCGTCTGATGGTACATAAGGATTTCATTAAGAACACTGTGACCAAGAGGAAACAACAAGAATCCTGCAGGTTACATCCTGCTGCTCAAGCCCAAGCAGTCAGGGTATGATTGCAGATGTGGTTAATGCAGAAAAGCAGCAGAGCTGGGTTAGGCAAAAGGTCTTCCTCAACTCATCTCTGCACCCAGCAGCAGATGCTTCAGGAAGAGGGAGCAAACATGTCGTAATACTTGTGCCAGATATTAACCCAGCTTCCAGGCAATGTCCAGCTTGGGAAATTCTGAGCCAAAGCAGCTCTTCTAGGGACTAAAGTGTTGTGAGAGACAGAGCTTTCTGTTTCCAGGAGACCCTTCATTTCATGGGAGGGAAATGCACTGTATTGCTGATTAACACTGAATGCTCATTCTAGGAATCCTGTGTTGCAGGAGATTTTGCACTTACAGTCCTGTTTGTACTCTTCCTGGCTGTGAAATGTCCTGTAAGAGGCTGGGACATCCCCAGCTACTAGGGGCTGTCCTGCTGGGTATGGCTGCAGTGTGGTGGCTGCCATGGGCAGGCTGCAGGCATCCACCATTACGCTGTGGTCAGGCCTGGCTTTGTGCATGGGGGATCTTGGCCCTGTAGTTGACAGCAGCAAAGTGTCCAAAACGCTGGCAGTAAAGGTGATTAGTGAGATGTTTGGACAAGAAATAACAAGAGACTTGTATAGTCTCTCAGTTCCCACTGAAGCGGTGATCAAAAGGAATATGAAATTAAGAAAATGTAAGGAATGCACATAAAAATGTGTCCTGAGGTGTCATTTCACAAGAATCACCGAATCAGAGTTTCTGTGACTCTTAGCACAATACCAAGGCCGACAAAAGGTGGGCTTAATTGAGAAATGCCATGGTTTATGTGGTAGGTCATGAAATAAAAAATAATATAACTTCTCCAGGGCCAATGTGCAAATGGGATAGTCCCTGACATAAATAATTACCTATTGTGCAATTACCAGAACATATGGGAGGCAGACCTATTCCACCTCCTGTTAGACTTCAGCATCACTGCAGCAAAGTACTTGTCTATATAAGTATGTCCTTGCTCTGCCTCTCTTAATGCTATGTGGAGGAATGTGATGTCTTTGCAGTTTTGTGCCCCATCAAATCAAGTTAAAACTAGCGAGCAGGCTGAAAAATTAGAGGGAAGGGTACTAAGACAGGCAGACTGATCAGCAAAAGGGACACAAAGATGATCAGCACCTTCCCTATGAGGACAGGCTAAGAGAGTTGGGGTTGTTCAGCCTGGAGAAGAGAAGGCTCTGGGGAGACATTTCTGTGACCTTTCAATACTTAAAATGGGTCTACAGGAAAGATGGCAAGGGACACTTCCTCAGGGAGTGTAATGATACGGTGAGGCATGATGCTTTTAACCTGAAAGAGGGTAGATTTAGGTTGGATATTAAGAAGAAATTCTTCAGTGTGAGGTTGTTGAGGCACTGGAACAGGTTGCCCAGAGAAGTTGTGAATCCTGCATCCCTGGAAGTGTCCAAAGCCAGGCTGGACAGGACTTTGAGCAACCTGGTCTAGTTGAAGGTATGCCTGCCCATTGCAGGGGAGTGGCAGCTAGATTTTTAAGGTCCCTTCCAACTCTTTCTATGATGAAAACCCAAAACCTGGGATCATAGAAGACGTGTCCTTTAGACGAAAAAGTGGTCAGTGCTCCGAAAAGGCTGGGGGGAAGGAGAGACAACTTGGCCACTTTTGAGTGGGATGGGATGGCCAAGGGCGGTGGAGGCATAGCCCTGAAAGGGACCAGGGCTACACTTTGCGAGGACGTATCTCGCTGCTTCTGCGACGTTCTGCTACGAAGGGCAGAGATCTGGGACGGGGGGAGATGCGCCGGCAGCGGAGGACCTCTCCTTTCGCCTTGTACCCGATTAGCCCCGGTAGCCACTCCCCAGCTCGGAAGCTGCAAACTCGCCCTCCTTGGGCGGGGACATCGGCCCCGCCTCGGCACAGCCTCTCGCGGAGCCGGGCTCCGTCCCTTGCCCTGCCGCTCCCCCCGCTGGCCGCGCCGCGCTGCTGCCGCTGCGATGAACATCGGCTGGGAACGAGGATCAGCCGAGGCTGGAAATCGGCAAGGGAATGGAAATCGGCTGCGGGGATGGAGATTGGCCTGGGGAATGTAGATTCCCCAATCTGAGTGAAGAGTGAGTGTGCTGCTGTGGCAAAGAAAGCAAATAAGATTCTGGGTTGCATGAACAAGGGAATCCCGAGCAGGGGTAGAGAGTCATTATCCCACTCTGCGCTTGTTAGGCCACATCTGTCTTCAGCTTTAGTTCCCACTATACAAACAAGATGTGGACAGGCTGGAGAAGGTCCAGAGAAGGGCCACAAAAATGATCCAAGGACTGGGGAGCTGTCACATGAATAAAGGCTGAGAGAATTGGGTTTGTTCAGCCTTGAGAAAGGAAGTCTTAGGGGAGACCTTATCACCACATTGCAGTATTAAAAGGGTGGCTACAAGGAAGATGCTTGTAAATTGACTGTAGCACTCAGGTCAGACTGTGCTTGCAACAGGCTGGTTTTGAATCCAGATTGATCTCTCCGTTGTTTTTCTATTTTATTTTCTTTTCAAGTTGCAAACTGTGTCCTCAGTCAGCACTAACCACAGGGAGAATTTCCATTTGGAAAGTACAGGAGAGTTTCTTTACTGCTGTGCAGGCACTGGAAGGCTCAATTTCGGGTCTAACAGGGAAAGGGCTGTTCTGTTCCACTCCTACTAACCATCTAGGTCTGAAAGCTTAAAAAGGGCAGCTTATTCCTCAAGTCCTGATGTAACCCCACATATGGCATTTGCCCCAAGGCAGTGAAATTCCAGCAACTCATTCATACTGTGACCTTTGAAGGGTTAAGGGAGGCCCAGCTGCAACCTCCCAAGCTTGCTTTGATGCTTAAAGCTCAGACAGCTGCACTTGTAATAGCTTTGAGTTGAGTCCTTTTGGCTCTGCCAGACTGCCAGGATGAGTGTTGCCCCCTGGGATGGGACATGGCCTTAGAAATGGATTCCTTCTCCTTCCTGAGCTATGATAACCAGCTTTCCTGGTGGAACCTGCTGACTCTCCTGACCTTGCTGTAATTTAGAGCCGATTCCTGCACGAGAGGAAGGCAGAGGAGATGAGTGATGGAAAGCCTTCACTTGCCCAGAAGCAAAGCTGCCTGTGTCTGTCTGTGCTAGTGGGAAAGGCTGGAGCTGGAAGGAATGCAGCTGCATCTTGGCGGAGGAGCTGAGTAGGAGTTTTGGGCTGAGAGGGAGCGACTGGAAAGCAGGTTTGCACAGGGTGGCCAATCTTCTTGTTCCACTCCCCCCATATCCCTCTCTTGCCAGCTCTCCTGACCGGGAGGTGGTTTGGCAGCTGGATCTCACAGATGAAGGGTTGTGGGCAGCAGTGCCCCTCACTGTGCCAAGTCTTCCAAATTGCAGTGGCAGCGCCCCAAGGTGGGGAGGCATTTGCTATGTCTCCATTGAGAAACCCCACTCGGGCTAATGGCTGTGTAGAATGAGTCCTGGGGTTCAAGGTAGGAGTGAAAAATCTTTGCTGGGCTCCTCAAGGCACCAGCTCTCCCATTGGGTTCAAATAGCTTGGCAAAGCACCTGTAAATGGAGTGTCCCTGATGGGACCTGCCCAGGGCTCTGCAGCCAGAAGTGCAGCATCTGACCCTGCAGCCCAGCACATCCAGCCAGGGCTGTTAACAGGGGCACTCACAGTTTAATCAGAGCTCTGACAACAGGGATATTCTTAGCCTGTGCAAATGGTGGTGTTTATTTTTCCACTGTTGCACCTTTTCGCTTTTCCCAGGGATTTTATTGCTTATTAAAAGCAAGGGCCTTAGAGCCATGTGAGTGTCCTGGTTGCTGAGTGACCCTGGGTGCTTGCATTGATGCAGCTCCATCTGCCCACAAGTTACCCTTCTAATGTCCCCCAACAAGCCTGTTTACCAAGTGAGGTGGTGGGCTGTGACTGGCAAACACACCTTGTTTTACCTTGGCCCAGACTCTTCACTGGGGTGCTTGTGTGACACCTTGAATGGCGTCACACAGGGTGTCACATGGGGTTGGCAAGGTTTGTGTAACCCCCCTCATTGGGATGGGGTGAAACAGGAATACTGCAAGCTTGTTTATTGTCAGTGTTTCAAATCAGTATTTTTTTATTACAGAGACTCATCAGGTTGCTCACACTGTGGCAGGAATTTAATAATAGAAGATAGGGAACATTCAGAGGTAAAAAAAAAAAAAAAAAATTAGAGTTCTCAGCCTGTGAGACTTAACCATCCCTTTGCTCTTGTCTAGACCCTCTCTCTAAAACAAAATCCAAATACCTTCTCCCTTCTCTCCTGTGCATCCCTTAAACCCCAAAATCCACAACAGGGAAAAAACCCACAAACTATTAGAGCCTTTCCCTTGAGCGTGTGGCAAGCCTGCCTTTTTCTGAGCAGAAATGTCTCTTCCAAGCCTGACACAACTTCCCTGGGAGAGCAGGGCTGGAATTTAAGCATGACCACGGCAAAGGTGGGAACTGCTCCAGGGCACTGTGATATGGGAGAGCCAAGGGCTTTATCTCAGCAGAATTGCACCAGTGAGGTCAGCCACCCGCACCTCGGCGGAAGAGGCGGCCCTGCCCGGTCTCCCTTTGCAGCACAGAAAACACAACAGCAGTATGGTTGGTGAGTAATGGTAAAGCACGTAGCACTTTCAAATAATAATTTTTTTTTTTTTTTTTATTTGGGGGGGATCTTACAGAATGGAGTGCGTTTAATTTTGGTTTAAGTTTTGTGCACTTTCCCATTTGTTCACTTGATTAGACTTTTTCTCTTTTTTTTTCTTTTTTTTTTTTCCCCAAATTATTGTTAAATTCAAGCCCTGGGGAATGGGAAGGGGGGGGGGGGACAGGGAGAAAAAGGGAAACAAAATCCTGCAGCTCTCTATCTTTCTCACTTTTCTCCATCCCCCCTACCATGAGCTGGGTGACTGCAATGTCACCCACGGCCACTCTGCTCAAAAAGCCCAATCCTTCTATGCCCTCTGGCTTTGCCTTCCCTTGTCTGTAGCTAGGGGAGGTGAATCAGCTGAGAGGTCTTTGTATCTGTGCTGATGTGTCCAAGAATGTGCTGTTAGTGAGAAGTTAATAGAAGTCAATCCAAGAGTGGATATCGAGATGGAGCAGATATTTTGGACAGGAACAGGGTCAGTCAAAGGAGAGAGAAAGGGGCTGGTAAGAACGCGGTGGAGGCAGGAGTGAGTAATCTAGTGGTAATAGATTAGGCTATGACCGAGGACTGTTATTTCTCTTAGCACCTTTACTACATATGTTTAGATCTATATTAGCACCTTGTTCCCAGGGAAAACAAACCAAAAGCTGTTTAAAAACCAAAGGAAGTGGGAAGGATAAAACAAGACAAAGTTGGCAGCAGAGAAGGAAGCTGGGAGTTTAAATCACAAGATCCTTGTCTATGTCCTCTGTGGAAGAAAGAGAGAGATGAGGTTAGCAGGCGGATACTGCCAGGGCCCCACTGTTCCTGTGATCCCCTTCCCTGCTTTCCCCTGCTTTTACCTCCCCAGGACCATCTGTAATGCATTGCTGCATTCCAAGCAGGGCCTTTGGGGGTGCTTTTCAGTTTCCTCTCCACCCCTTTTCCTTCCCTACTCAGTACTTACGCTCCTTGATGCCGAAGCAGCTGGCCCACTCTTCCAGGGCGATGTACTTGTCATTATCCAGGTCGCAAGCCTCAAAGAAGCGTGTGGTGCAGTGCTCCATGGGGATGAGGGGGGCACGAAGAGGGGCCAGCTCAGTGTGGGACAGGTACCTGCCAAGGTGATCACATGGCTAGTGTGCTGCCCACCAGCACCAGCCACCCTCCCACAGGAAGGGAGAAGCTCTGTTGGGTGTGGGGGCCAGTGCAGGGCAAGGTGTTGGCCTCAGCTCTCCATCTGTCCCACTGCCCTCCCAGTGACTACCACTCAGTGTCATGAAGGTCAAGGACTGGTGTCCGCTCTTGCAATTGGCTGTGATAGTCACAAAATAAGCCAGCAGCTGGGGGTCCTTGCCAGCTGCCCCTGCCCCATGGGTCTGCATGTGTGATAGCTCTTGTGCCCACCTCCAGCTCACAGCTAAGCCAGCAGCTGCTGGGGCCTTTGAACTGAGATATTTCAGGGAACTATCTTACAACAGTAATTCTGGGAAGACAGAAACTCCACACCAAAGGGAGATGGGAGCAGCTGGGGCTGGGGGAGGTTTCTTTCTCTGCAGAAGCGCTGTTTGCAGAAGGCAAAACTGCCTCTATCCCAGCCTGTGGGTTTGACCCAGCCCCTGACAGATATGTCCCTCCACAAGGCTTTGCCTGTGCCCCTGCCATGAGCCACCAACTCGTGTTGCATCTTCAGCCTTGACACTTTCTGTCACTCAGGTCCTTGGGCAGAAAAGGGTCCTGGCGGTGGCCCCTGTCCTGTTCTCACTCACCCATCAATGGGGTGCTGGTCCAGCTGCCCAAACTGCCAGTGCACAGGGAAGATGTACATGTTGTAGTTCTTCTCAAAGTCACGGGCCAGCAGCTCCACAGTGTGGTCACCAGCCTCCAGGCGCTTCTCGTTCTCATGGATCTTCTTCACCTATCATAGGAGAGGCCAGTGAGATCTTGTCAGCAGGAGAATGGGGAGCAAGGGGGGACCTTGGGGTGTTACATGGGGTGCCCACAGGTCATTCTGAGTAGGCTCCCCATGTCTGCTGGGCTCTGTTGGTGGGGTGAGCTCCAAGACTTCCTCCCCAGTCCCTCACCTTGAGCTTCTGCTTCTCGGTCAGCAGGTTGTTGTCCTCATCGCGCTCATACAGGGTAATCAGCACGTTCTTGAGCCAGTCTCGCATGCGCAGTGGGAACTCAGTCAGCTCTGTGTCCAGGCAGGCAGGGATGACTGGAAGCCATACACAGTGGTCAGCGCAGCACCTGGGTGTGCAGTCCCAGACCCCAAACATACAGCCCCAGTGCCCTCCTACCACAGTCCTGGACCTTTGCTCAGCGCATGGACAATGGGTCTGTGCTCAGGTTAGGGGACCCCTTGCCTGTGGGAATGACTCTGCTTACATTTGCAAGGCCCAATGTAGTCCAGGTGCAGCTTGTGTCCCTTCTTGGTTCCCTCCAAGGTGCACTTGGTGGCAAAGAAATGGCAGGAGGAGTCATAGGTCTTGTTGTCAGTGCCACAGACCTGCACAGGATAGGGAGATGCTGTGTGAGAGGCAGTGAAGCACAGTCTTGCTGTGAAGTCAGCAGGGAGAGCCTCCAAATAAGATGTTTAACTTGTTTCCTGGGGTGGACAGCAGCTCCTTGGTCACTACTGGCTGAGGCCAGATGGAGACCTGTCACCCTGTCGCCCCCACCACCTCTGGCAATGTCCCATGTGGGGTTCCTCCCTGCTCTGGTCCACCAAGCAACTTCTGTCCTTACCTTCTCAAAGACACCAGCGGTGGCTGGGCAGCTTGAGGGGTCCTGGCACACACACATGGGTGAGTTGTTGTCATCCACCTCACACACCTTGCCGTGCTTGCAGTGGTGGTTCTGGCAGGGGTCTGGGAGAGGGAAGGGAGCAAATTCAGAGCCTGCCTCATCCTCACCTCCAGTGAGCTGCCCAGGGCATCTCAGCACAAAGGGAAGACAGAGACTTCACCAGGGACAGCCCTGAGTATATTTCCCTGTACTGGGAAGATGTGAGGGTTTGCAGAAGCCCACATTAGACCTGAGGCTAATTCTGGGCTCCTTTCTGTAGACACACAATGCAATTGCTTTTCTGTTGTAAAAAAAAGGTTTACAGAGAATCCAGTGCTGGGAAGAGGCCATGCATCTCTTTTGACTTTAAGTGTGCATCTGTGTTGACATTGTCCTTGTGTTACAGCCCTTCCCAAAGAAGACCCTCACTGTTTGAGGTGGCTAAAGCTCCTCCACTCAGGGATGTTTCTGCCTGCTGGAGGGCAAGGGAAGAGCAACTTACTCTCTGCAACAATCTCCTCTACATCCTCCGTGGCTTCCTCGAACTCTCCCACCTCTACCTGGACCGGATTAGCCCCCACGGGCTCCTGCAAAAGAGGTCAGTGTTTCTGGTGGGAGTGCACAAAGAGCTCAGCCCGAGCTCCTGCATGACAGAGCAGTTCCCCCATTGCCCCTGCTCCCGCATGCTTTGGAGATGCTCTTCCCAGAGTAGTGGGTGCTGCAAGGGATGGGTGATGAGGAAGAGCAGAGTCACCTACCTCTGTGGTGGGATCTTCGATGACCTCTATCTCATCGGGCAGAGCCTCCTGCTGTAGGGAAAAAGGACCACGAGTTGGGGTCCATGAGGAGAACAGTGCCAAGGGGTTGACCCACTGGGACAGCTGGTAGGGCTACCCTTGAGTTTCCTCTTCCCCTGCTTCCCCCCATCCCTCAGGGTTTCATTTGTTATAAAAGAAAATCCCAATCAGATACATCAGATGGACAACCCTAACAGCAGAGAGGCTCTGTTGTCTCCTGTACTTACCGGAGCTGTCAGGGCTTTGCCTGCCAGGCAGAGAAGGAAAAAAACCAAGGCCCTCATCTTTCAGCAAGCCCTGAATAAAAGAGAAAAGGAGGGATGAGGCAGGAGGCCAGTATGTGCTGCTTAGCTCCGGGCTGAGCTCATGGCTGGCAGTCAGACATCTAGAAAAGGGTGTTCTCTTTGTTTCCTGCCTCATCTGTTCAATATTATAGACACACATGATGGCTTTTCTAGCCAAAACCTTAAGCCAAATCATGCTTCCAGGACAAATTCTTTTGATATTGCAAAGTAGGATGTTGGGAGTTTAGATTTCTGTTCTTTTCTGGATGCCTTTAGAAAAAATTGCAGTCAAAATGGCAGTTCCCCTTTCCATTGTAGGAGTTCTTTGGACCAAAAACCCCACCATTTTTCATGTTTAAAGCCCCTGATATGAGCCCCAGGTATAAGCAAAGAAACTCTACCACTTTGTCAACCAGAGGAAAAATGAAAGTGGAGAAAGGAAAGAGATGAGAGAGATGGTGAGATGGGGTACTTGGGAATTAAGTGCTTTAGAAGACCCTTTCCCACATGAACACAGACATCTCTAGGGGTATCAAGGACCAGTCCCCCATCTCCAGTACCCCCAAATGCTGTGGTCTCTACTATAGTTTTTCCCTTTCCTGCTCAGACCTGAGGGTCCTTAAACTGGCTTTGAGGGATCCAAGACACTTCTAGGTTGTGTCCTGCTGCAAGATGAGCTCCATGAGGATGATACGTTTGCACCCACCCAGTCTGAGCTGTTGCAGGGACTCTGTAGGATGAGTGAGCCAGACAGCCCAGCTAACACTGGCTGCGATGCGAGCCAGGAGAGTGCAGCTGGTGAAATTGCCCTGTCCTTGTCCCCCCTTGTTCCTGTTTGGCAGGATTGAGCCCCTCTGTGTGAGGGCAGAGAGGAGCTCATCTGTCTGCTTAGTATGCTGGTGGCATCCCACTCCTGACAGTGAGGGCTGCCTGCTCCCTTCTGCCCACTGGAAAAGTGAAACACCCCCTGATTTGTCTCCTGCCAGTGAGGGGACTTGTTCCCCTGCCAAGGTTTCCACTGCCTCCGCTCCTCTCACCCTCCTCCGCTCCACCTGCAAGGCCAGGGCATCACAGCCCACCAGCTCCCTTGGGCTGGGTGGATGATGGTTTTGCTGGGATGGAAAGTGTTGGACAAGGTGTCTTCTTCTGTACGGGTGGATATGTGACATGACGGTGCATCCTTTCTCTTCCTCCCTGTGCATGACAGCTCTCTGGGTATAAAACCATGCAACACTGTGCTGCCAGGGCACCAGCCTAGCTGGGCTGAGCTGGACTTCCCCATTTAGTAAGGTTTGACCATGCAGAAGCTAAAATCCTCCTTCCAATTTCAGTGCCTCACCCAGCCCTGGCAGGATGCCCATGCAAAATATGGGTCAGGGCATGGAAGGCAGCTTCCCAGGGATGTCAGGGGGCCGGGAGCACACTGTGGTGAGGATGGCTGCTATGGCGGGATGGAGGAACTATGGGGAAAGGGGCTGTGAGGTGGGGTGGTTAAGTCCATTTGTTCTGGTGAGGATGCAGCTGAGCAGCTCCCTCCTCTCCTACTTGGTACATGCTGTCCCTTCCCCTCGCCTTTATTTGCTCTGGAGGCTTCTGAGAGCTGTCTCTTGGCATCTGCCAGGAGAGATCACTGGTTCTTCATTTCTGGAGGGCTGTGTGTGGAAAAATACTGGTGAATCTGACCATTTCCTCTCTTGCTGCCATTCCCTGGCTTGTAAAGGCTCCTCCTGAGCTTCTCCCTAGGGGCTTGTTTGCTTTGATGCTCTGAGGTTCAGTGATGCTCAATGGGCAGAAACATTGCAGCACCCAGCTTGGAGGAGAAGGCAGTGTATGTACATATGGAAGCTGATATTAAGAAGAACCCAACTTCAGACCAAGACAATCTCACATCATTTTTCCAAGCGCCCCAGATCCCCTGAATTTCAAAGTCTGTGTATGTAGTAAGCTGAGGTCAGGGAATTACATGCTTGCTAGGAGCCAGCAGACAGTGAGAGCTGCCAGTGTTGTGTTTGGAGGAAGAAGGAGCACTAAAGAGTCTGAGCAAACAAGCTCTGTAGAGCTGTCTCACACCAGAGATGGGAAAACAAGTTTATTTGAAAAACATCCTCCTGGAGGCAGAGCCTGTGCACAGAGGACATTGCAGCATCTGTTTTGCAGAGGCATGGTCTTTCCTGAATACCTAGTGGTCCAAAGTCCTGAACAGTGGCTTAGGAGCCCTGAGAACATTGCTGCTCTGGCAGAAGAGCCTGGCCTAAGGTGCAAGTCTCTCTTCTTGTGGACCTACCATAGTCCTGCTGCCCAAGAGGTTGCTCTTTGGAGCTGGCAGCTGGGTCATAGCATGAGCTCAGCATCCATCCCACAGCTAGAGGGGTTTAGTGGGATCCCTGTGATGGCAATTCCCTGCATTGGGAGTACCTGGCACTGCTCTGCAAGAGCCCTGAAGATGGCAGAGTGAGGGGCAGAGCAGTGGGTTGCAGCATGGCATTATTTTGGACAGTAGAGAACAAGACTGGGATAGCAATCAGAGACTTCTACCCTTCTGTATCCTAAAGGAATCAACAGAAGGCACTTTACAAGACACTGGAAACCACCACAGTGAAGGCTGCTGAATATAAAATAGAGAAGCCTTTTCAGGCACCACCCCCTCCCCAGGCCTGGTAGAGAAGACAGCCTGGCACCCATGTGCTGCAGGACCCACGGCCTCCACTGCTTTTCTAATGCTTTACCCCACTTGCATCCTAAGTGGGGACTTCAGGCCCCAGTCACTGTGTAAACGGTCTTGTGGCTCCCATAAACCCCTCTCACTGGTTCACCTTTCTAGCGTGGCCTAAGCTGTCCCTTAGCACCAGCTGCTTGTTACATTTTGCAGACATTTCCCTAACACGAGAGCCACGGGGTGTAGAAAAGTCTGAGACTGACCCTCAGCACCTCCAAAAAGTCAAAGCAGGCTACTTGGCAAACTCTTTAGCACCCTCCTCCCAATCCTGTAGCACCATCATAAGCTTCTCCTGCTGGGGAATATACTCCATGCATCACTGCAGGGTCTGTGCCACCGGGTTCTGTTAGTCCCTCTTGTCTTCTCCTGCCCAGTCTGGAGACCTTTGCGGGATGGGGGAGGACAAGGACCAGGCAGGTGCAGCCTCTGGAGGAGGCTCTGTGGATGGTGGAGGTTGGCCCATGTGGCACTGGCCCTGGCTAGAGTTGCATAAGCCCTTCAGGATGCCACGTTAGCGTTGGGAGGAGTCTCTGCTTGGACACTTTGACAGCTCCTCCCTGAGGCCACTGGGACAATCCCAGCTGCCTCCACTGATAACCAGAGTGAGGGACCTTGATGCTACCTCCCCTTGCCAGCAGCAGAGAGCAAGAGTGGGTAATTGTTGGGCAGAACCCCTCTCGTGTCTCAGTCCTCCATCTGTGTTCCAGACAGGCCACAGGGGAGGCAGCCGGCTCAAGCGGCAGGATCCGCTGCACCCACTCTCCACTTGCTCCTTGCTCTTCCAAGGGTCTGCAGCATCTGACATGCCCCAGCACTTCAGACTGAATGTAAAGGCAGGACTGGCCAAAACAGTTTCTGCTACAAACCCCACTGTGGGCCATAATTGTCAAGGTGTAGATGGGTGACCAAGTGTGGCCACCACAGAGACACAAGGCAAGGGCTGTGACCCTGC
This sequence comes from Ceryle rudis, assembly GCA_033439905.1. Classification (NCBI taxonomy): domain Eukaryota; kingdom Metazoa; phylum Chordata; class Aves; order Coraciiformes; family Cerylidae; genus Ceryle; species Ceryle rudis. The sequence goes on from JAAGNO010024247.1 coordinate 16,993, forward strand.
TGTCTGGCCCTGGCCTCCCTATGAAAGCAAGACCCTCTGAGCTTTACTCAGCCAGCCACTCCCAGGTTAAAACCTGATTTAAAATCAGAGTTGCTTGCGTGAGTTGCCATAAAGATCCCTGCTGAACAGGTCCCTGCATGTCTGAGCCATGCTGACAGGGGTGCTGGCTCACCCAGATGTGCTGCAGTTGCACTGCGTCCCAGGGGAGCAGGGCTGGAGCAGAGGACTGGGCAGAAGCCAGCCTGGCTCCTGCCACCTGCACTGTCCCCTTGCATGCAGCGCACAGATTCAGAAAGCCAAGATAGGTTTAGATGGAAGTAAAATTCCCTTTAGCTCATGTACACTCTGAGCAAAACATGGAAAAAAAAAAAAATCTACCTACCACATCTGTCCATGAAGAGTCACTAAAGACAGGTCTACACACCACAGCACTGTGTTAATCCATTCCCCTTGCAGGGAGTTGAGCAGCTCTGATTGCATTTAGAAATGCTCCAGATCTTACAAGGCTTATCAAAGTAGGGCAAAAGCCTGTACACCATTACAGTTGTGTGCTGGCTTCAAGCTGTCATAGGTTGCAAATTGCATCCATAATGGGAAACAATAAAAGTAGTACCAAGAAAAGTGCCTGGATGGGACCTTGGCTCCAAGCAGCAGTTCACCAATAAGCCCTTTGCAGAGCTGAGTTGGAAGGACAGGCCATATGGCATTTTGCTGTTTTGCCTTTTTTTTTGGACTGGATACAGGGCAATGCCAAAAGCAGCCTGGATACTTCTGTGCCAGGTGCCAGAGGTCCCTCTGGCTCCTGGGGGACACAGCGATCTTAGCCCACACAGCTCCACTAAGCAGGGAGAGACAAAACTGTCCACTGAATATCCTGAAAAAATGCAAACCATCTTCAAAGCCTGCCCTGGACTCGCCCTGCCACAGCCGCTCCAGCGATAACAGCCTCAACATCCCTCCGACCAGAGGACCCAGAAAGGGTTTCCATGGGAGCCGACATTCCTCTGGGGCTGAGTCATGGAAGAGCAGAGGGTTGTGAAAGGAGGGGCTTGAAAAAAGTTTGAAAAGTTTATTTCTGCTCTTCCCCCTCCCAACACCGCCCTCATCCCTGCTTCTGCCTATGCGGCAGACAATAGCTTGGCTTTAACTGCTGTGCAGAATGCAACAGCCTTTTATTTCCACTTAAAACTCGCCTGATCGACCTAACAAACGGCTGCAGTTTTTGTCCTTTTGTCCTTTTTAGTTTTGGGCTGTTTCAAGCTGGTGATAACGGAGGGTTCGGAGTACTGGCGACCTTCCCAGTTCTCCCAGTTTCACTCCAACTTAAAACTGTTACCTTTCAGTTTGGGTGGGAACTCAGCCCCCATCCTGATAAATTTCCTTTTCATGCCTGGATGCAACAGAGAGGAGCTTTCTTAGAGGAGGGACACAAAGAGCTGAGTTAGCCTGCCACGCACGTCACAATCACCGGGACGGGAAGGACAGCAGCTGCCTTTAAAGGAAACAAGACCTCGGCCTTTCTGCGTGGACCTAAAATTCTACCTGACTAAGCCTAAATTCTTAAAAGTTTTTTTAAAATACCCCAAAAGAGCTTTGTTCCTCTTCTCCTGCAACCTCTGTCTCGCTGTTGATCAGCTGGTGTTAAGCAAACCAGGGCAACAGGACTTGAAATGGTTTCAAAGTCTGCTTGGAACAAAAAGCCGAGTGTCTTTTTTTTTGAGAAATAAGAGCAACTGTACTGAAAAAAAAAAACCAAAAACCCAAACCACACACAAAACCAACTCAAAACAAGACAAACCAAGCCACAAACAAAACAGAAATGCTGAGATTAAGTCGACAGATCTTTTGTTCTTCCTCTAGATACTCTGGTGAGTAAAACATCACCTGCCTAATCACCTCAGGCTGGGGGTAATTTGGACTAGTTTGTAACTAGATCTGATTTGCTCTGCAGGTTGGTTTGACGTGCCCAGATGCTGGTTTCACCCATGTCACTAACTAAATATCCCACAACTGCAAACACAGCGGGGGAAAAAGGAAGGAAAGAGGAAAATTAGGACAGGTTAAACCTTTTACAGTCTGATGCCGCCGAAGCGTTAAGTGATAGTAATCTGTCAGTGAAATACAGCCACAGTTTAGGAGCAGAGATGCTGCAAAGAAGAGAAAGAGAAGTCAGGAGGCGTCTCTAAAGTCATCCATGACTCCCCACGAGTGGTGCTATTGGGAACCCCATGCCGGGAGAAATAGCACAGCAAATGCAAACGCGAAGCCCTCGGTCCATACCTCGCAGTCCCGACAGCAGGGCTGAGGAAACTTCAGGCGCTTGGACGGGCTGTAGGAATCTGCAGGTTTTAGAAGGAGGCAGGAGGAAGCCAAAGGGTGGGCTGGGTTTCCCTCTGCCTCTCCTCCTCCTGGCTATCTTTCCAAATCTGTCTCTTCCTTTCCCTCTCTCCCCAGTGGGCAGTCCCACGGGCTGAGGCACAGATTGGGTCTAAGGGATAGACCAGAGAAATCAAGTAGGGCTGGAAATCGTAGAAGGTCTCTTGCAAGGCCAGGTCAGCCCCCAGCACACCCTTCCCAGCAGAGTCGTTGTCAAAGCAGCTGGTTGCACTGCTGCAGCAAGTTTGTTAGTTCTTCTGTCTCTCTCGGACTAACAGCATGGGGGGAGCAGGGAGGAATGCCATCTCTCTGTTTGGTTTGTGCAGCTCCTAGAACCTTGGCCTCCTGCAAATAAATGTTAAACGCTGTCATTTCAACGACGGGATAATTCAGTCCCTGACCTGGTGTTTCACATCCTCAGGGGGATGCAAAGAGAGGCAGGAGAGTCCTTGCTCCATTATCCTTTCTCCTAACACTGCTGCCATCTGCGACTGCCTTCCTTAGAGAGGAAAGAATGATCCAGAGAATGTGGAGAGTTATGATATGTCTGAAATATTCTCCAAGGAGGCTGAGAAAGTCTGAGCTGAGAGATGTGACCCTCGGCAGATTGGTCTCTGTGCTGTGCATATCTTCCAGCAGATATGGACTTACTGAGCAAACGCCACAGCCAAAATTGCTGATCAGTTGAATCCAATGGTCTCTGCAAACATCACTAAATGTTTGACCTTACAGATCATAACTCAGCTGGAGCAGCTGCCCAGCCAGAGGCAGACAGATAACAAAGCTGTTTGGAGTTGACTTTCCCCATCTGTTCCTCTCTATGCTCAAGTGAAAACCCAGCTCCTCACCCCTTTCGTCTCACCATGGCTGAGAGGATTTAAGGTTCATCTGCTCCCCTGGCAGAAGCAGACAGCGTGCTTTTATGTACCATCATGGCCATAGCACTATGCTGCAAAGGAAAACCAGCAGCCAAAAAGAGAAGCTGTCAAATTACTGGGATTTGGTCATCCTTGAAGAGTGTCTCCATGACATACAGGGTTGTCCTGTTACTTCATGGTTTGTAATTTTTTGTCAGCTCAGTCCTTGTCCATCCTCACAGCACTTCTGCTAAATGTGAAAGAAACAAATGTGTGCCTAAACATCCATATGGCCAACAAGAAACAAAAAATAAACATAACAAAAAGAGAAAGTGGAGGGAAAAGATAGGAGAGGGGGCTGTAAAAAAACATTATCACTTCCCAGTGAGGTGGTCAATCTCTGTGATCAGGCAGCCCAGGAGGCTGGTGGAAAAGAACAAGAGAAGAAACTCTTCACCCATTTCTTTACTTGGCTACACACCACTCAAAAGTCATTCCTGTGTGCTGATATGTGGATGTTGGTATCATTCAAGAGACATCCTTAAAAAACCCCATATGACCCTCTCAGCTCCATGTGGAGGCCAGCTTTGTGACAGTATCAAAGACCTCACAGGTCCTTCTAACACAGCTAATCACTTGTGACATCTGGAGCATCTTCTCCTTTCACCACAAGTGTCCAAAGCTGCTACATGCTCAGTGCCACTTGTAGGTTCAGTTTGGCTCCAGAGTTCAGATGTCCCTAAGCCAAAGTTTCATTTGCTTAATTCACACCCTGAGGAGTTGGGAGTTGAATTTTCTTGTTGAACACTCTCTGTGCTGGATTAGTCATGGCTCACATTGAAAACAAACAGCTGCTGGTACTTCTCCTAAGGAAAAAAAAAAAAAAAAAAGACATCTGGAAAAAATTTTAGGGAGGAAAAAAAAAGAAAAGAAACCACATCTTTTCTGACAACGTGGCAATTGCTCAATGCTCTTCACTGTAGCCTGAAGCTAAACCCTCTTCTAAGGGCTTAGACAAATGACAGTGTCAGAAAGATAATTATAACAGGGATTTTTTTTTATATACGTGGCAGCTTAAACCCTGGTTTTGAGCAAAAGCAAAAAGCAGCCTGGGATGCAGTCACAGCTAGAAATACCCCCCTGGCTCATGGCAGTGAGCCCTGGGTTGGTGGGAATGAGGGGTCCTCATGATCCTCCATGCACATGGTGAGGACAGGCAGGGCCTGTTTCGTGTAAGGGGCACGCTGCCATCTCTGGGTGTGTGTTGTCAGCAGTGGGATGGAGGGGGATTGCATGGAGAGGGAAATAAGAGCCTGGAGCAACTGGCTGACTCTTTAATCTCAGCACCTTTAAGAAGCTCCAGGGATGACTGGGAGCTTGCAAAGGAAGTCCTGAAAAGTCCTCTCCACACTTACAATGCTTAGTGGGCTTGTCAAAGAGGAGATTTTTAAGTCAGGCTGCCAGGAGGAAAACTGGACCTCACACACGCTTATAAGGTCGTCTTATGGCATCTGTGGCACTGGATGGGCAGGAGATTGCCTGGGGGCCTTGTCAGCCCTGGTAGCCCCTCAAAGTGCTGTCAGCTTTTCAGGTCCAACTTGAGCTCTCCAACCACGTGCCAGTGGGGTGGTTTGGGCACAGCTGATGCACACCAGGCCTCCCGGCACCCGCTCCCATCTGAAGTGACCACACAAACTCATATGGAAACAGCAAACAGGACAAGACCCTCCAAGGCTTGAGCTCAGTTTACAGCAAAGCCAATAGGTTGGCAGGGCTGAGGTTTGAACTCCAGCTAACCCCAGTTCAAAATCCAAATTTCTTCATCCCATTTTAAGCCAGGTCAGGCAGATCTGGGCTGGAGCAGTTGAGAAAACCCTGATGGTCTCCAAGAGGAAAACAATTCTGCTGCAAGAGAAGGAGAGAGACAAAAGTGAGTAGCTTGGTGGAAATGATACAAGTGTGGATTAATAATCCTGCCATCTTCTGCTTAAAAGTCTGTCAACCTAAGGAGCCTTTCCTTCTCTCTGTTCTAGGAGAGATTCTCTAATATTAGAGTTTATCTGGAGAAGATTTTTCTGCATTAGTTTCTGGTGGATGCTGCTGCAAAACAATGAACCCAAGGTGCATATAAATAAACAGGATGCCCTGGAACCACTGCAGGAATGTAATTTACTAAGTCTTCCTCACTGGCTGTGTGGCTGGAGGCTGAACTCCTCACAGGTGCAGGGCAGTGTGGACAAAGGCAATGGCCCTGGTGTGGGAACCCAGCACATAAATCAGGAAAAGGAGTGAAGTGAGTAAGTGCAGAGCAAATGGGAATCTGCTTATCCCAGCAATGTCCCAGCTCTCCTTCTACCTGGGACTGTGTGAGCAGGTCCTGTAGGACTGTGTGAGCAGGTTCCTGTTTTATTCCATTTCAGAAGCAGATCAGAGGCAGAAGGGCTGCGCTCTCTACACTTGCACTAAGCAGCTGCATGGCCATTGGAAGCACCAACTGCACAGGATGAACCCACAGTGTCCTGGGAACTTCCCTGAAGGTGGCTGTCTTTGTCCTACATGGGGCAGGTACTTCTCTACAGGGGGATGTGGCTGTCCATCCATGCTCAGCAGTAGGGCTGATGCCTCATCAGTGGACTGACACCCAGCCAAAGTGTCTTCCAGTGCCTGGACTGGGAGAGCCTAAGCCTCAGTGCTCTGTAGATGGACTGTGGGTGAGCTGGTTCAATGGAGTGATGCAGGCAGACAGAGAGTTGGCTCTGTCAGAAGCAGATGGAGAAGGAGCAGTGGATGCCATTGCAATTTCAGCTGTACAGCAGAGGCCTGCAGGGCATGGGATGGAAATCCAGCTGTGCATGGCTCTGTGGTGAGTCATGACCTGGGAGCAGGCTGTAGAGCCAGGAGGCAGGATGTGCTTGCTGAGAGATGGCTTGTTCTTTCCATGGTGTGAGTGGGCTCCCACAGCTGTCCCTCAAGATCTCTGGTGGAAGGCACTTCTCATGCCCCATGGGAGAGCTCTCTTCCCCATCTCTTTCAAGCTATCCCTGCAATGATCATCTCACTCACTTGGAAATGTGTGGGGCATCAGGCTTGGGAGAAGCCTATCTGTCCTCCCTGAAACCAATCTAAGCCCAAAGAAGGGGAAAAAAAAGTCTGTCAGCTTCCTCAGATCTGGTTCAGGTAGGGAGCTCTGTGTGCCACAGCTACTGTTACACTGCCCTGGATGCCTATCATGGGCATCAGGTCTGCACATGGCATCTGGGCCTGCCCCCAGCTACACTGAGTAGGTGGTCAATATAACCCCTCTGGCTATAGCCCCTCATTGCATCCCTGCAGCAGAGTCTCCATAGCACTGCCTGCAGCCATCACACCAGGCACCAGAAAATGGGACAGGTCACCAGCCACTTTGAAGCTTCCATGTGCAGTCTAGGCATATCCAGCCTGGCTGAGCTTGGTCCCAGTCCAATGCCTCCAATATCCAAAGGACCACATTGCCTTTCCTAACAGGATTTCCCCCTTGCTGCAGGGGGGTGTTCTCTATTCATCCTGAACAAGGGTATGTTCTGTGCCTGAATTACAGTCTGGTGTCTCAGCCCAGCTTCCCTTTTGCTTGGGACCTTGCATAGGAGAGGTGCCTATGACTTGCAGAAGATGGAATAAAGCTTCCAAGGGAGAAGTGCAGCAAACACCGCTAACTCCAGGCAGTCCCACCTTGCTCCTTAGGTGTTTATCTAAGATGCACTCTTGGCCCTAACGGATGTGGCTTGGCAGCTTTTGAAGGTTATGAATAGAGCTGCTTAAGTAAATAAATATACCTTCAAGTAAATAAACATACCTTCAATACCTTCAAGCCCCTGGGACACATGGGGAGAGGGAAGCTCCTGGGCTGCAGTGGCAGCTCTTTTGCATGGATAAACATAGCCTAAAAGTGTCTCCTAAAAGGCAGCTTTGATGGGACTACCCAGGTGAAGCTGTGCCAGTTCCAGGACATCCAAACCTTGGAAAATAGTGGCAATAACCATGGGAGAGAAAAAGACCCTAAAGGCAAATGCCAGGGTTCACAGGGCTCTCTACGGACAGCTGCCTCTGCTTTTTTTGATCATAAGCATGAGGTCCTCTTAGAAAAGCTTGATCCTCAGATGAACTGGCTACATACTCCACAATTACTGATAACCAAATCCCTTTTAGTTTAGTTTAATCAGCCCACAACCTTACATTTTGGGAGTGAAAGTGGCATTTTTCCTGGGCCATGTCTTTGATGGGAGCCACTTGGTGATTTGCTGGGAGCCCATTTAGATGTCTCCCCAGGCAGGGGCTCAATGCAGTGAGCAGACTGGGGAGTGTCCAGTGGGGCTGAACAGGGAAGGGATCCTGACATCGTTCAGGATCACAGCTGATGAAAAGCAGGCAGCAGGGCTCAGTGTTGTTCCCAGCATAATTTTCTGTCTTCAGGAGCATGGTAGCTGGGAACATGGGCTTTAAATGATGGCTGCCTTTGCTCCAGGCTTGTGCACTACTGGAGGTATAGACCTGCAGGGAAAGATGGCCTTGGGGAGGGCAAGACATGCTGGCAACAAGGAGGCTGGGCTGCTTGTTAAATTAAAGTCTGGAAAGTTTAGCAGTTCCCTGTGGAGGCTGAGGAACAGGACTTTATTGTCCTCCTATTAACCATCAGTGCTGGCAAAACCCTATCAAAATATCCCCGTTCCTGGCCAGCCCTGCTCCGCAGTAAGTCAATCTGTGTTTGGCTTGGTGCTCCCAGCATCGTCCCCATCCCCTGCCAGCTGCACAGCCCCAGCCGTCCTGCTGTTGCATAAGCCAAAAATCACAGCTTTGCACCATGCAAAGAGATCCCAAGAGGCCATGTCCCCTCTAGCACCGCTCACGGACAAACAATTCCAGCTTCTCTAGATGGGAATTGGCCCATACTGGAGCTGCAGCTGCATCCCAGCATAGGGGGCAGGGAGCGGTGGGGGGGTGCCTGGAGTGCCTGGCATGCTAAGACCACTCCTGGCTGAGCCTGCACATACCCACCCTGAGTATCGACATTTTTCTAGCTATTGCTATGACACTTTCTGCTTGAGCTGAACCCACTTCAGAACAAGCCCCAGCTTGAGATGTACCAGACAAACGAGCTAGGCTGCTGGATGCAGGAAAGTCCATAAACAAGGTGTCCCTTAAAGGAGACAAAATGGGTTTGATTTTGGCAACGTGTATTTGGGAGAATCCTGTACAGAGGAAAAAGCCAATCCTGGTTTGGCTTAGAAGCAATCAAGATCTAGGGGAGGCAGTAGGAAATGTTTTTTGGCAGTAAGGCTTTGGAGCAAGATATCTTGGGAGACAGAGGATCCTTGCCATGAAGCAGCCATGTGAAGGGTTGTTGGGGTAGGGTAGGTTGAGCTGGTAGGGACAGTACTGACAACTGCTCAAGGATTTTAGCATCTCATGATGCTGCGATTTGCAAACCCAGCCACTCCAGGCTAACACCAACAGCAAAAGGACTGACCTCCCCAGCCATGTCTACTTACTGGCTTTCTCCAAATCATCTCCAAGTGCACTTCTGAGACCTTATAAACTCCCCTGCTCAGCCCAGATTTTACCCTGGGGAGTTCAGGTCCCTTAAGATCTTTCTACCTTGAGCAATTCAGATCTTTATGGCCATGCAAAATTATTCTGCTCCTTGCAAAAGGGCCAGTCAGTGAAGGGATCATTTGCTTCATCTTTCTGGAGTTTGATAGGATTTCATTGATCAGAGGGTAAAAGAAACCCAGGAGGGCACAACCCCCTTGGCTGGATGAAAATACAGCTGCCATGTGAGGGCATATACAGAGAATACCTTGTCCATCATTGTTGCAGTGTGATGAGTTCTGGGGTTCTCAATTTAGTCTTGAAACTTGTTTACTTCCCTTCAAAAACCACCATGAAGTTTGGCCAGGGTTAGGCAGGAGCTGGTACTGTGGGCAGAAGCAGCACTGCAGGCAGGAATAACTGGGCTGTGGGAAGGCTTGGGGCTGATGCTGCACCATGTCTGTTTGCTCGGGGCAAGGTGGGATGTGGTCAGCCCCAAAATAGTGAGGTTGTGCAGGGCTCTGAGAGAGGCTGTGACTTTCCATCCTGTGCCTGGCCAAGAGCTGGGTCCCTCCCTCGGGACCTTCTCCTAAAATTATCAGCTTTTCCCCATGATATATGTCCTGTGTCTGCTATCAGCAGCTGTTTAAGGAGACCAGAACAACAGATTAGAAAAACATCAGATCTGGAGAACTTCTCTCTTAAGCTTCTCTTTTATGGGAAAAAATTTGTGGAAAAAATTCTTCCCTGAGATGGGAGCACTTGGGGAGAGGCCCCTGGACTCCCTCCTGTGTGATGCTGAGACTGCTAATGAACATTAAACATATCAGATATCTGCAAAAAGTAACCAGAAAATTATAGAGGTGAGACACAAGCATTGGCAATATCACACCCCTCCCCCCGAGCCCCTTAATTCAGACATGCCCAGAGGTCCCCTCCTCATTCTCTTTCCTGTGCTAACATGCCTGCCCATATCACGCCATATCACAGGAGTGAGCTTGCCTAGGTTTTGTTACCAGGATGAATGGAGTGGATTGTTAATGGCATGAATGTCCAGAATTTTTCTGTTGTTCTTTTGGGGAGAAAAGGTGGCAGCTGGGAAATTAGGGAAACATCAGCTTTCTTGATGAATGGCATGGCACACGGAATTTCCTGGGCCTCTCTGGAGATACCCAGATGCAAAACAGGAGGTAGATCACACTGTGCTTTGGGATTATGGTTGGTTACCTGGATGGATCCAGGCAACTCATACCATACCTGCGCAGGGACGTTCAGCTATTTCCTTCTCTAATGCACACAGAGGTCAATGCAGCTGTGGACAGCAAAGGCATCCCTGCAGCAGATGAGGAAGCTTGGCTCCTGTGTGTGCCCAAGGGCTCCTTTCCCACTTCTCTCACCCCAGTTAACTCTGAAGAATCACAGAATCATAGAATAATAGTTTGGATTGGAAGGGTCAGAATCACAGAATGGTAGGGGTTGGAAGGGATCTCTAATGATCATCTAGTCCAACCCCTCTGCCAGAGCAGGATCACCTAGAGTAGATCACACAGGTACAAGTCCAGGTGGCATTTGAAAATCTCCAGAGACAGAGATTCCACTACCTCTTTGGGCAACCTGTTCCAATGCTCTTCTACCTTCACTGTGAAGAAGTATTTCCTCAGGTTGAGGTTGAACCTCCTGTTTTCCAGTTTATGGCCATTGCCCCTAGTCCTGTCACTGGACACCACTGAGAAGAGCCAGGCCCCATCTTCCCGACACCCACCCTTTAGATATTTACAAGCTTTGATAAGATCCCTCCTCAGCGTCCTCCAAGCTAAAGGTCATCTAGTCCAGCCCCTAACAGCTAAGGTCCTCACTGCCAGAGATGCATCTGGACATCAGTCACTCAACATCTGGCCATTCATGATTTTTTTCCTCCAACAAATTAGAAATAGTGAGTGGAACTGAGGGACTCTGTGCTGCTTCTGGATGGAAAGGCAGGGTGAAGAGGCTGTCCCCCTCCCTTCCATGTTCAACCTGTTCTAGTGGGATCAAAAAGCGCATCCTACCCCCTGACTTTTCTGGAACTCTGTGAAGAAGAGGAAGGGAGGCACTAACAGAGAGTGAGGTTTCCTCTACAGGCCCCTTCATTTGCACCTACTGGAAGCTGTATCTGAAGTGTGGTCCCAGTCTGACATGTCAGGGAGTGGGATCCAGCCACTTGCCCCCACACCAGGAGCAATCTCTGCTCTGCAAACCTGGGAGGGCCCATTCCAGTGTGGAACAAGAATACTTTCCCTCCCCACTCCCCCATGCACTGCAGAGCTGAGCCACTACCCAGCCAGGGGCCAGAAAGACAATGCCAGGCGTGGGGAGCAATGCCTGGCTTTCGTTTTTATGCACACACAAACAAGTTGTCTTTTCTGGCAGCAACTGTCAGCTCCTCTGTTGGGTTTGTAAATTTGGAAACAACAGCTGGAGGTTTTCTGCATTATCCTGCTCTAGGGAAGAATTTTAATACCCTCCCATACTGGGTTGCTTTGGGTTGGGTCTATTGTTTCCCATGGCAGACAGTGGTGTTGGTTCATGCCCAGCTCCCTTTGCCTCAAAGTGTCTCTTCCAGCATCTATCCCAAGTGCAGTTCCTGCTGTTTGTTGGAGCTCTGGGCAGCTCACAAGGAAGATTTGCTGGATTCTTGTTAGCACAGCCTCTCTGCTGAGATGCCTGGTGTGCAGCTGAGCACCCACCGCTCCTCCACACTAGAGGAATTGTGGACAGACTGGTTGTGCCAGGGAGCGGGGAAGCAAGTGAATGGCAGGAGGAGCTTGGAGATGTTTATTTGAGATGATTGCTAGGGCACAGTGGCCTGACCTTGTTGGGTTTCCTCTGGACACACCATAAATTGTAGTTCCAGCTGCGCCAAGCAGGTTCATGGTGGAGGTGGCTCTGGGTGACCAGTCCTAGTGGCAAAGGATGGTGAGATCCCCATGTACCTGGAGACACATGTCCCTGTCTTCAGCAGATGGACCCTGGGTGAGAAGCCAACAGCTCATCATAGAGCCTTTGAAGAGTCAGAGCTGTCCTCTTGGCTTCCTATGCTCTTGCTTTGACTGTACTTTGACGTATTTTGATCGCAGGGCAGGGCAAGCTTGGAGGGCTGCTCCTGAAACTGGAAATCTAAAAATCCCCCAACAGCTGTAAAGCCAGTGGGGAGGACTCTGGATGTGCCACATGTCTGCTTTTTTGGCTTTTCCTTTGGCAAAGGACAGGCTGAATTAAGAAAGCAAATGGTGAGGAAACTGTGGAGAAATAAGAGCGGCACTGTGAGTCGACGATGCTCTGGGCTCAGTACCATCCTGGTTGCCCTGGAAATTGGATCATTCCCACTGAACGGCCTGCTTTGCTGGCAGCATTTAGCACTGGTCAGAGGCAGAGTAAGTGGGAGGAAAAAATAAAGGGAAATACAGATGCATATACTGGCATCAGGGTTTTCTTCAACAAAGGGAGACCCTAAGCACTTTGTCCCATGCCTTTGTGGCAGTGATATGAAGAACTAATCCCCACCAACTCAGCTGAGGCACAGAGGCAACGCAAAAGCCAAAGGACCATAGTTTCTCTCTGTAGGTCAACAGTGCAGCACAAGCCTGTGCTGTGGCTCATTTGCCAAGCACAGGACACCCAGCCCTGGGTATACCAGGGATGCTCCCTACAACACTGTCCAGAGCAGGCAGCACCCCAGGCACCCCTCAGCTGATCCCTACCCACCCTTGAGATGGCCCCATGTACCATGCAGACTTCTGATGCAATCGATAGGATAACCCTGACAATAGCTGTGTGAGTAGGTTTTTTTAAAAGCTGTGCACAACAGATTAAGCCAGTGGCCCTGTTGTGATTGCTGGGCATTGTGCTCCATGCTGACGCTGGCTTCTGTGGGCCAAGCTCTGCCCACGGCCAAGCGGGAGCATCAGAGCAGGAGAATTTGGTCATCTGAAATGGTGCAGGAGGGTACTTGGGCACAGTGGATTCCTGCTCCATTCAAGTGTCTCCTTTCATTCACAAAGGAATGAGCTGAGTTTGTTGTTTTAGCATTTTCTCACTCCTCTGTGGAAAATGGGTGAGTAGGTCTCAGGTGGGCTAACAGAGATGATCCTGCCCTGAGAACTTCATATTAGCTGTGGGGAAGTCTGAAGTGCTGCAGCATCTATTTTCTGGCTGTGCCCTGTCCCAGTGACAGCACAGCAACCCACTGGCCTGGACTGGTGAAGAGGAAACCCAGCTACCTTGCACCCAGCAGTCTTCGGGAAGTGCTCAGGAACATGCATGATGAGTAGAGGGACAATAGCAGGAAGGACCAGGCTGAAGGCTCCTGCCTGTGCAGACCAGTTTCCCTTGTCCCTTCCAGGTGACCTGGGACAAGAGCATGTAGCAGAACAGTCACAGAGCAGACCTGCTCTCCACAGAGCAGCCAGGGATCTTATATCATGTCCCTTGTATCCCACAATCCCTCTGCAGGAGCTTCTCACTCAGGAGAGCTGGCTCACAACCTGTTCCCTGTTGCTGCCCCAAAATGCCAGTGCCTGCAGCAGCTCTGGGACTGCAAACCTCAGCTCTCCAGAGTCCAATAAACTACACCTTCATCTGAAAGGGGCTTGGGCTGTCTTTTGCAAACAGAGGCAGCACAAAAGCTGCCTTTCTCCCTCTCGTTTGACTTTGTTTTCTCTCCCTCCACATGTGCTTTTAGCCAAATGGTTGAATAGCTTCTGTATATACTGTGGGAGGCAAAAGCCAAGGGCTGGAGCACCAGGGAAGGAGGCAGAACAGCAGTGCCCTGTGGCTCCTGCCTTCTGCAGGGGCTGGGAGCTGTTTGCTACCCTCACTTTCTAACCCAGATTTATCACCTTGCTGAACCCTTGAAGAAAGCAGCTCCAGAAGAAAATATTTGTGCTCTGGCTGGCACACTCGTGCACATTTCCTGCTCTTGAAGTCCTTAATTAAGTCTGGTTTTTTGTTTGTTTTATTGTTGGGTTGGGGTTTTTTTCCACTCATGCTGCCACAGTCTTGGAGGTGGAGTCTGTCAGGTCCCCATGTGTTTTGGAAGCTGCAATGTGGAGAGCTGCCCACACAGGGAATCTACATGTATGGACAGGGGAGTGGGAATCAGCAAGGGCCTTTGGCATTGCTCTGTACATCAGTGCAGCAAGCATCAGGACAGCTCAGCACATCATCCATTACAGAGTGGCCTCAGCCTGGCTGTGGCCTCATGACAAGGAAGATTGAGTCTTTGTAGACCTTATTGAAAAGCTGCAAGACCAGCATATTTAGTTTAGAGAGACAGTCAAGCTTTTTCCAGTCATTTTGGGAGTTTGAATCCCTCCAAGGGACCATGTTATCAGCCTGTTCATGCTTGGCCTCCATCAGCAGAGATGTACAACAACTTAGGGTGATGCTCATTACTATGAACACCCAGTCCAGTGCAGTGGGGACCTCCAGGTCCAGCTGCACAGCTCTAGCTCAAAGAGCAGCTGGTCATGGCAACGTTGCAGATATTGACCCCAAAAACGCAGGGGCATGGTCCCGCCTGCAAAACAAACATCAGTCATGGTGCTCATCCAGCTTCCAACTCTGTTACTGCCCTGCCCAGGCTGGGAGCAGGCAGGTGAGTGAAGGTGGAAACGTAAGGAGGGTTGTTTCTAACAGCAAATACTTTAAAGCAGAATAAGACTGGAAAATCCCCATGTTTTGATAATGAATCCTTGGTGTAACAGACTTAACACCCAGACAGACACGCCTGTGGAATTCCTGAAATTGTTGCAAACTGAACCTTTCTTTCCCACTCTGAAATTTTACACCAATTTACCTCTCCAAGCCATCAGGGGTCACCATTTGCAGGCACTGAGGGGGTTCTCCTATCCCTTGTCTTATTTCTGCAGCCTGTGGTGCTATTTTGGAAATTCTCTCATTTACTGGGTGGTTCAACTGAGTACAACAGCTTCTTTGGCTAAAATCATCCCCTGTCAGTCAACTGGTAATTAGAAAGCACCCAAAAGCCAGTGATGCTTAAGGCAGCTCTGGGATAACCAAGGCAGCTTTTTCTTTTGGGTATAAAAGACTGGGCTTTGGAGGCTGTAGACTTTTCCACTGAAATCAGATTTTGGTTTAAAAAGTGGGAGACGGTAACACTGGGTGAAAAATGCCACGCAGAAGCACAGCAGCACTACAAGAAGGGCAATGCTGCAAATGTGATGAGGTGGATGAGAAAAGCAAATGCCTTCTGTTGGAAACACCATGGGTGGGGAAAGCAAAGATAATTTTGAGGCAAGAGAAACAAAAGAACTTCTAAAGACCGTCTGTCTCGGTTTGCCCAGTTCTTAGTGGTGCTGCAGTTAGAGGCAGTTCACAGGCTCACTGTTCAGCTGGAGCTGAGCTGAGAACCTCATGAAGAAACCAGAAGTGAACTCCTGCTACTGGGAGGACGCTTCATGGATGGCAATGCACCGAATTGCACCTCACCCACTGCTCATCCTGCAGCTGGCAGGGCTGACACATCCCTCCTCCAGCAGGTCACTGGGATGTCCTGCAGAGCCAGGGTGTCTGTGGTACAGGAAAGCTCCTTGCCAAGTGCCACCCTTTCCTGTTTGCATTGCAAACTGAGCATTTCCTTGTCTGAAAACAGTCTCACAGTCTGGCATATTGTTTCCTGTGGAAAGTGACCATACAGCCTTGTTGGGATGTCCATGACATGCAATCTGGGGGCCAGTTTCAGTCCAACCTTATGAATGGAGATTTTTAAGATCTTGAAGGTGGACAGTGGTGGAGCAAAGAGACTCTGCTTAAGTACTGACTGTCTTATCCTTTGGACTCTATGATGGAGTGGGTTTTTCTCCCAAAGCTTTTCCGTAAGCCTTTCATGACAGTCACCCTGCAGGTCTGCTGCTCTGTTCGGACATGACCACCCTTCCTTCACTTCTGTAGCCCATCTATAATCAGCCCAAATGCAGCACATACACCAAAGCAAGGACTGTCACAAGGTGTCTTTACTCAGTGCTCTTTGCATGTTTGTGGGACAGGTGGCCTTTTGGGCGGGACCCTGTGCTCCTGCAGAGCCACTGCTTCAGGAGTGCTGGTGCGCATCTTCCTGTGCTCACTGCCCTGGAGGCAGGACCAGAGGTCCTCAAACACCTTATCTTATCTGAAGGAAAGGAAAGCAGGAAGAGAGCATTCTGCAGATGGCCTGGTCTAGTTGAAACACCCTGTTCCCCTGATAAGTCTCCAAGGCTGATGGGGCAGATGTGATGCTGTCCTGCTGGGCTTTTGGTGGAGAAAACAAGCAGCAGCTTTGGCATCATCCTCCAACCCTGCTTCAATAGTTGTCTTGGATCTTCAGTATTTTCACTAAATGTGCCTGGAGTGATGGGGTTAGCGACCTTCACAGCGTTTCCCTCCTCTTGGCTGGAGAAAAAAAAAAAAAAATGAACTCCCTTTCCTTCTCCACAGGACCAGGGAAAGGAAGGAGGATGCAATGGGAAGGTCTGACCACTGAGGCCACTGAAGGGAGACTGAGGCAGGGCTTGTGGGAACCCTTGGTGCTTTCCCAACTCCTCACTCCCTTCAGTATCCTCAGGGTACGGCACCAGAGGTGGCCTGTGCAGTCTCATCACCCCTCTATCCCCTCTGCTCTGAAACGGCGAATGAGGAACAGGACATAAAACACCACAAGCCATCAGATATAAAGCCTATAAACCGTGCACATGCAATCTCCATCAGAAAGCCAGTGGCAGGGACATCTCAGGGAAGCAACTGTGGGCAGCTCCTGCCTTGTTGCCCACACAGGGAAGTTACAGGGGCTGTGACAGTAATGGCTGGGTAGAGCACAGCAGCCCAATGTAAGAATCACCTGCTGCAAGGGACAGTTGAGGCCTTTCTTAAAGCCCAGGACAGGTACCAGGACGGGAAGAGTCCCCAGCCTAGACATCACTCCATTGATGGACTGAGACCAGCTCCGGGTGGATTTTGTGAAGGGTTGCTCCTCTCCCCCCTGGGCAGTGTGTATTCCCACCACACTCTGCAGCCAGCTCAGGGTGACCACAGCTCATCACTGCAGCCGATTTCCACCCAAAGCTGCAATGTTATTTTTTCAGTAGGCAAGAGCTTAAAGCAGTGTCCAGACCCCTGCCCAGGCTGAACAGAAGAGGGGAGGCCCGGGAGACTGCAGCCCTGCAGATGGCTGCTGAAACTACAGGTATCTGAACGTCCTGGCTGGCTGTGGGCAGCAACCCTTCCTTGTCTGGCTCAGAGATAAGCAGGCGTTAACCAAAATAGCTGGTTCAGCAGAGCACGGAGAGGGGAGCAGAGCACCCAGGAGAGCGTGGATAGCATAAGCTTCAGCCCAGACATCAAGGACAAGTAGCCTGGTTTACTGCAAGACAGACAAGTTGTCCTCTGCGGGCACAGCACTGCCAGTCCTGCTTGCCAGATTGGCAGACAGCAAGTGCCACAAGGACTGTGAATTCCAAGGCCACCTCATGCTATCCAGATCCACACCAAACTGACAGCACACGTCCTATCCCAGCCCACTGCCACTGGAGTTGAGGCACTGGGCAACCAGATGCTGGTGGGTGCGCTGGCCAAATCTGAGAGGAAGCTGAAAGCAGTAAATAATAATTAATATTAGCAAAAATCAGCTCAGACCAGCAAGGGACAGGGGCTAGGGAAAGGGATTCAGTAAGTCACCCAGGACCCCCAGAGGTGTCTTTAAATCAATGGTAAAGAAGGACTTCGAAGTATTAAACCACTCTAGGAAAGAATAAATTGCAATTATGTCAAAAGTAATCTCAATGTACTTATAGAATAACTTTTTCCTTCAAACTTTAGTTGTTTTTCCTTTCTGCAGAACAAGTCGAATGTGATTGGTAGTCATGGGAGACATCCCCCAGGTGAAATGAGAGATAGCAGACTGGGACAGACACACCCAATCCTTTCACTGGGCTGAAAACCTGAATTAAATGTATGAGCACTGTGTGAAGCAACATACAGTCTGTAACACTAGTCACTGAGTCGAGAAATAAGAGACCTTGAAGATATTCCCACACCCTTATCCTTCCTCCATCCCTTCTGCATTTCTCATCAGCACAGGAAATCTCTTCCACTGTCCTGGTTTCACTGGGACAGAATCCCAGGCCAGACATAGTCTGCAGGTCATTAGTAGTTTGGAGACAGCCAGGGCAGCTGACCCCAGCTGGCTACAGGTGTATGCCATCCCATAAACATCTTGCTCATTATAAAGGGGGAAGTTTGTGCATTTTTCTGCTTCTTCTCTTCTGGGTTGCTACCCCTGGAAGGGCTTGCTTATCAGACTACTCCTGATGACTGTGACTGCTGTATATTCCCTGGGCTGAGTGAGTACCACTTTGTCCACTTTATACTGGCATTATTTTTGCTGTTTCATTAAGTCTGTTCTCATTTCAACCCATGGGTCTCCTCTCCTTTTCCTGATCCCTCTTCTCAGCTGGGGGAGGGGTTACTGGGTGATAGAACAACAGCTATAGATTAGCCCTAGATATGGGCTAGATGTAGACATGTGGTCTTCTGTCTTTTGGCCCCATATAGCTCCAAAGGACGCTTTGGGCTGCAAGTGCCCCTTCTTCCCAGCGCTTGTATCTCCAATGGAAAGTCGGTCTGTTCTGTAATGGAAAGATGTCCCTCAATCTAAGTGACATTCAAGCTCAGTTCTCCTAAGACATGTCCCTCAGACAAGAGGTTGCAGTCAGCTTCTAAAGATGGGTCCAATTTCCCGGGTAACCTGTCTTGAATGTACAGGGTAGTTCCCCATCCCTAAGAGCCATCTCTTTTACAGAAAACCACTTAAAGCAGTACAAAGACAACGAGACACAAAGACATACACTGAAAGATAGAAGCAGCACATTGATTTACTGTGCAACTACAAACAGCAGATAACCTCCTCTAGATTGCTGCACTTTTAAAGCCCAAGGCACAGCTGTCTCCTCCTGCCAGCCTGCTGCTTTCTGACACCTGGCAGGGCAGTAAATGTTAAATGACAGAGCAGATTGGGAGATACGTAAACAGTTAAGCCATCTGAAGTCATGTTTGAGTTCCTGCAAAACAAACAAACAAACAAATAAATGAGAAAAATACCGAGTTATGGAGGAGATAACGTTATACAAAAATGCCCTCTGCTGGTCAGAAGCCAAAGGAAAGCCATCACCTGAGCTCTGTACCAGTGATTTGCAACTTCCCTTCCTCCTTTTATAAATAAATGTCTAAAAATAGCCCTTACTGAGGGAAATGTGCTATAAAACTTAAATTTAGTGGTTTTATTTTTTCCATGAGAGCTGAAGTGACTTAGCAGCAAACTACTAGCAAGGACAGTCCAGAAGCCCCTTCTCCTTTGTTTTAGATCTTATGATCTTTGGGTAAGTCAAACAGCTTCAGTTAAGACCTAGCAGAAAAGCAAAAAAAGCATGAAGAGAAATGTTCTGCCAGGTTGACCAACTGTTCTTACTGCCCAGTTGCCTTGGTGTAATGGAAGGGGAAGCAGTAGGAATGCAGGGCCAGGGACATATCCACACTGAGACTGGCTTTGCTGTAATAGTTAACTTCTGCAGGCAGCTGAGACATAGTCCACGAGTCCCTGCAAGTAGAAAACAGCTCTTGCAGGCAATACTACAAGCTAAAAACACTTAAGGCAGTAATCAGTTCAGGACATGTTTCTCTCCCTGTTTTAAGTAACAATGTTATTTGATTATAGCTGATTTTAAACAATTTCTAAGAAGTATTGAGAGCTCACTCAATCGGTACAAATTGGGAGATTTTAAATTGGTTAAGTCAGTCCCTTAAAACAATGCAGATCTGTTGCACACACACATCAGTATCGGCTCAACTTTTATCAGTTTAATTCCTGCCAGTGTAAATCCCTGATTTGATTTCCTCACTGGGAATTAAATCAACATGAACTGGTTTCGGTGCATCTGTGCTGGGTATTTGTGATGGACAAGCCAGACCATTTAAAACAGTGTCATTGGATTAGAAAGCTCTATTGACAGAAACAAGCTCTTAAGAGATGCAATATAATAATCTCAGACACTAAAGACCAGTAGGTGCAGTGAGTGGGCAGCGCTCTCCTCCCACTTCACTCTCTTCCACTGAAATTGAACTCTGTCTGCAAAGACATTTCACGTTCAGGAAAGAGTTTTGTATGTGTCCTCAGTGCTGGAACTGTAGGAAAATGAAAAGGCTGCAACAATCCGGTTGTCTCTGGGACAGATTTTCACTTGGCCAGGGGCTGCTGTGTTCAGTGGGAGGTATTCTGAAACACAACATTTTATGTCCATGAGGGTCGCAGGGGCTGCTCTTTTTCTGCCCTTGAGTTTAATGGAGGATTAACAGTGGTATCAACAGAATCCAATGTTGGAGGGCCTTGTGCCAACAAGCAACCCCTATGGACCACATAACCACAGGGGGTTTTGTGTGCTATCACCCTCCCTGGTACTGTTGAGGGGTCACCATTCTCTGTGGTCAGTTGATGAATGTCTTTGGGATTTGTTTTCATGCGTGACAGGCTCTGGCAAGCTCTAGGTTCACCTGGGAATGGCACAGAGGCTGTGTTCTACCTCTCCACTACAACCGTGGTTGGAATCTCATGGGTTTTTCGGAGTAGCTAAGGGGTCCCCCAACGAAATGGTGCTGGGCGTATGATGTGCTGCTGCCTCTCTGATACAAGGGGTTTCCTGATGCTGGACCTGCAGGTCTTTCCTACTTTGTTTCCCAGGAAGCAGCCTGTTTTTGGGAGCGCTGATATTTCTCTTTGGCATTTCATACACCTGGTAGATACCTAACCTCCTCACACCAGGTGAGGCTACTGTGTGGACTTCTCCCCAAGGTAGGAAGCATTCTTTCCAGTCTTCTTTAGGGTTTCCAATAGGGTGTCAACGTTGTGCTCAGAGTCAATGCACACCTTCTTGTTGGGAAGGTCAATATCAAACTGAACACCTACAAGGAAAGGAAAAAGATTCTGCTCAGCTAGAAACAGCCAAATTATGTGATCATGGGGAAAGCTCATCTTCACACATTAGTGCTCCCCAGGCCATCAGTCAAATGTAGGTGTGCCTCCTGACAGCTACCCTGATACCACCACTAGCTAGCAAAATCAATCTGGTGTCCTGCCAACAACGGTACAAAGGAAGCTAAATCTTCTACAGATCTGCATTGGGCACCACAATTTCTCAACTGCTTTAATCTGCTCACCCCGCCCTGGATCAACAAAATCACTCGCACAACAGCCAGAATGAGCTGAGTTTAAACCAGCTACTACAATCTCCAACCACCTCAGCCTGCATTGTGGTTTAGCATGGATAGGCACTAGTGAGGGAGTTAGCATAGGGGTTAGGACAGGGTCATGACAGGCTTCCTCAGTGGTGGTACCAGCTAACAGGTGTAAGGAGGAGGGAAAAGACATTTTCCTCCTTGGATTTCCCGGTGGTTAATGAGTGAGCCACTCTCATTAACCACCAGGAACTAGAGAAGAAGTCTCTATCCACCCACATATTTTCACAAAACTTGTAGGTATGTATCAGCTTTGAGAGCTCTGCCACATCACTGCACGAGGCTGATGCTGGCCGGCATCTTGAAGTGATGGAGGTGCTGACAACCACACAGAGGAAATGGAATCACTGCAGCCTGGTAATGGGTCTGCAAGAAGTTGCAAGGCCTTAGTGACTGAAAGCTCCTCTTCCTCAGTGAGGACAGGAGCAGGATGACAGGTCCTCACAACTGAGTGTGAGTCAATCCTTCTCTCTTGGTAATCCCAGTACAAAGGAGGCACAGGCTATAATTTTCCAGGTGGTATTAAAAACCAACTGTGTAGGTAACCACCAAATGCTCTGCTCAGCAGCTCTTCAATGTGACTGCTGGTGACACATCTGGGGAAGCACCACAGATACTCTGGGCCTCCTTGGAAACAACAGCTGGCAGGACAGCCCTTCCTTCTGGCAGCCTGAGCATCGGTCAACCAGTGCAGTTCCCAGAGGGGTCAGGGTGAGGCCCTGGTGATTCAGAGCCACCTACAGCCACAGCAGCTCCTCCCTCCCCTGACATTTCTCCAAGGGTCCTGCAAACAATTGGTGACTCATTACTGACAAGGCAGTAGGCACAGAGCAGGAGCAGAAGTTTCAAACCAGACACTTTAGCTTTTACCCACAGTGCTGCTCTTGCAGGAGGGAGGATCCCAGGGTACTGACATTGCACCCAGGAACTGGCGTTGTTCTGGTGAGCTGGCTGTCCCACACCCAGCACTGACTCACCTCCCAGCCTGTGCAGGACACGGGTGACTGCATTGGAGCAGCCTTCGCAGGTCATGTCCACAAAAAACTCGTGTTTCTGAAACAAGGCATATAAGGAGTTAAGGAGGATGCAGCTGGCAACACCTCACAAGCACCTGACTTCCACACTTGCTTTTTTTCCTTGAGGATGTGGATTCAAATTCTCCCCAGCCAAGAGGTCCACACGTTACTATGGGATCCTCAGCAAAGCTGAGAGCTCAGTACTGCTTCTTATGGTGTCCTTGTGCTGTCTCTCAGCATAATTCTGAGGGGCTGCTGGAGACAGTCCTTCCTCAGAGAAGGGACACCTTCAGGGTCCGTGCAGGTTGCCATCTCTCTGGGCCTCTGCTGGAATCACTCCACTTGCCCTGGGGAGTCCATGTGAAGGAAGTCTCCTACCTTGGACTACCTACCCACTGTCCTGGCTTAGCTACAAGGTTTTTGGTGCTTGCAAATCCTAGTTTTGTGCCTACAAGGAGTCTGATCCTCAGTGTAAACTCAAAAATATAAAAAAACCCTGAAATTGAAGGAACATTTGTGCTGCTTTTTTATCTCTTTACTCCACTACTTGAGAGATACTGGGTCACCATAAGTGTGCTTGCCTGTAACAGTCATCTTTGCATCCAACCTTTGGCACCAGCTTGATCATGATTTCCTTTTTTTTTTTTTTTTTTTTTTTTTTTTTTTTTCCCCCCACATTCTTTTTACTATCCTTAAAGAAAAACTCAAGCTGTTTTTTCTTTGTTATCCACAACCCTTATTTGTCTCTATTGAAAACAATCCTTTGTCCCCTGCCATCAAGAGGCTAAAACCCTCACGGGCACTGTTCACTGGGGAAAGGAGCTCAGGAATGGGGATTTTCCAGCAAAATTTGCATTTCCTTGATTTTTTTTTTTTAATTTTACAAATGCCCTGCGTGCTCTGGGGGTCGGTGAGCGGGA
>JAAGNO010024248.1:0-63260 GCA_033439905.1 Ceryle rudis
AGAGTTAAAAAAAAAGAGGGGGTGAAAAAAAAGAGACACAAATGTTCCCCTGCCTCAGGGAGTAACAAGGGGAAAAAAATTTAACCTTCCCCCCTCCCCCCCCCCCCCCCCCATCTCTAGCTGTAAATTCCAGTGTAGGTAACGCTTATTGTTTCCATTGAGTTCTCTTTATCTTGTTTTAACTGAAGCTTTAAGTAAGCCACCAAAAATGTCCAAAACCCCACATAAGGTGGCAGAGTTTGCTGCTCAACTACTTTAGTTTTCTTGTAATCCTTAAAGATAGTCCTTCTGAGGCATCCCTCAAGTGCTTGAGGCTATCTGGTTGCTGGCATCTATGAGCAGGAGGTCGACTGGCTGGATAGCAAATTGGACAAAGCTGAACTAACCATCAGATTCTCCCTAGTGCTAGATTCTTATTTCCCATAGATGAGTAAACCACAACAGCACTGTGCTTTCCAAAGCTGTTAAAAAATCCATTTCTGTGTGCTCAAAATAAAGAAAAAAAGAAGAGTATTCTTTTTATGAAATCATCTCTTCTGCACACCCCATCCAAAGGTCACAGAAGCCAGTAAAAATCTTTTATCGTGTTTCAACTGGCTTTGAGTCATCCCCAAAATGATATAATTCCTACACACCTTTGCTAGAAGTTTATTTTACCTTTTCCTTTAGTATAAAATGCTTATGTGGAAAGACCACAAGTGCCTCACTTGTTTTTGTCCCTACATTAGAGACAGAACCTCATCAACAGCAGCACCCGGATGTGAAGAAAGGGTTAACTGGTTACCTCCCCAGGTGGTCATGTACTGTGCCCTTTCAGGACAGATGAGTATTATTATTTTGCAGCTTTTTTGATTAGCAAGGCATAGGTTTTGCTGAGAGCTGGGTATCACGCTTTCTCTGATAGATGGAAACTATGTATTTGTCATTTGAAATACAAGGTTGGTGTAAGGTAAAAAGAAATAATGACAGAGAAGACAGCAAAAGCTGATCTAAAAGTGCAGGAAAAGCACAGGAAAATATCAGGAGAAGAAGGGAAAGGGGACACAGGTACCTTTGCAGTTGATCGTTTTCACTATTTGCTTTAAATAGCAGGGTTAACAGCAATCACTTCAAATGGTCCCCTGAGCCCAGACACCACTACAGAACTGGCTTTTTTTATGGCTAGTCTGTAAGACATGGCAGCTTGGTTAGCTACTGAAGTAAGTCTTGGTAGATTTTTAATTGAGCTATTATATGATAATTAAGGGTTAATGGCCTGATTTTAAGATGTGCTGAAAACCTTGCAATTTCAGTTGAATTCATGAGGAAAAATGAATGCTCAGCACTTCTGAAAAATCATGCCATGAGTAAGAAGCTAATTTAAGTGGAACTCAAAGAAAATCCTCCTGAAATTATTTCCTTAGAATATGGCACAGACTGGACAGATAATTTTGAAGCCTTGGATGCAGAGTAAGAGGCAGAATTTATTGCAGACTCTGCCACGTATAGCATTGTTTGCTGGTGGTGGTCATTCATTTGATAGAATGGACATGAATTTGTAACATTCCCATCACTGTGCCTCGGAGCCCCCCATTTTTGGCCCTTTATTTCAGACATTTATTTCTGCAAACCTGATTTGGCAGAGCCCAAAGCGGAGGGGCAGTAAAACACCTGAAAAGCTCACTGCTGTTATCATTAACATCTGCATTACCACAGCCAGCTTGGTGTCTAGCACATTAGATACTCAACTTTAGCACAGCACTCAGCTCTCGACAGCAATTTATCAGATCTTTTCTGTGCAAAGCCAGTATCCATCCATTGGCAGTTAATCTTGCTTGATACTTCTTAAATCTTGAAGAAATTCTTGTGAAGTATTTTTCCAACATGCACTTTTGATTAAAAAATAAATAAATCAGTGTTTAAAAATCAGTGTATTTCAAACGTCTCTAAGCACAAAGGCTGCATTCTGTATTCACACCCTGTCGGCCTGGGGATCTGTATGCACAAAATGCAGGACAGCCTGTTCCTGTCATAAATGCTACACCAGCATCCTATACCGGCTACAGGCAATGTAGAGGAGAAGGAGCTCATAGGGATAGCAGACTGTCTCAGTGTGGCTGTGCAGCTTTTGGCTGTGTTTGTGTCCTTTCTCTTCTGTGTTTTTTGCCATGACTGACCACAAGACCGTGATGTTTTCAGTCCCACTGCCAGGGAGCAAGCGCAGAGGTCTGGGTACAACCTACTGCTGTGCCTGTCCCTATAGACCTAGGCATATGCCACACGTATGGTAGGAGACAGCCCTTTCACAGACAGTGCCAGGAGGATTGCGAGTGCCTGAGCTGCTCGGATTGATTAGCTTTGCATCGACTACAGCACAGACCAGAAGCCCAAGTAGATTGGGAATGGATTCAAGAAACACACACACAGTTCTATGGTAGTCACTGTATCCTATAAGCTATAAACACATTTTAAATGCAAAAGTAAATACATATATTTCTTGGAAATATATACCTAAGTGCATATTACAGAGTCTAATTACCCAGGTGCAACAGAGGTTACACAGTAAAAATAAAAATGGTTAACTAATAACATTAACTTTGATGAAATAAATTAAAAGGAGTATTTAAGGAAGAATAAACCATGTCTTTGATGTTCATGTCTTACCTTAGCACAAGCAATTAATTCTATGGAGTACTTACAAAATATATAGTGTAATTTTAAGAAACTTTATTTCGTTACACATTAATTTAGATTAGGGATACTTGACAGTGCAGATTTTGAACTTGGTCTATAAAATGTCTTTATTCAGACATTGATTTGATGTTTAAACCACTTTAGTACCCTTTCACTTTGGGACTCCTTCATGCTCGCCTAGTCTTTTAATTAAACCAACTACCATTATTCCTATAGAAATTAACTTGTTTTATTTTTTTCCAGCTACCAAAGCATTTCAGTAGGACTTTTTTGATACAAAGTACACAAATTGAATTTTATTTCTGCTTGAGATGTAATTAAAAACTCATTTGATTACTATATATCTGCCCCTGTTTTAATTATTAAACTCCAGTAATCAATTTTCTTTTATGAAGCTTCTGGGAAATTATCTCAAAAGCAGCACATTTCTCTCCCTTCTGGCAGGCTCTCAACCGTTTACTGAATTACATTCATAGCACCTGTTCCTGATCCGGATTAAACCTCAAATTTATTCCCAAAGCTATTTAAGTTTATTTGGCTGTAGCTTAGTCAGGGTTTTCTATCTCCTGGCTGCACTTTTTACTTTCCATTTTACTGCATGATGTACTGCTCCTCCCTGCCACTATTTTTGATGCATGCCTCTTGTGAACAGCATTACTAGGGGTCTGACTAATTTGGTATCCAGCTTCTTAATGCCCAATATATTATTTGCTTTGGTAGAAAGAGGCTAGGTCTTCAACAGCTGTATGACACAGGGTGCCGCCACATAAACCCATACCTCCAGAAATGTCCTTTTTCCTTGTCCCCCCTCAGCACCACGGGTGGGCAGCCAGCTGTGCTCAGGGAGGAGGGACCCCCTGCTTGGGGGAGCACCTGTCTCTTTACCTGGGACCTCCATGCCAACTTGTGGTCCTTCCACTGCAGTGCAGCTGCCTTGCTACACAGCAATAGGTACAAGATGGGTGAGCTTTCCCATTTTATCCCCTTTACTGTAAAAGCTCTTCTTAATAGCAGGCTGATAAACTATACTGAAGAGCAGCCATGCTCTTTATACTCACAAGGTATAGCGCCTCTTACATATAAGATCCCCCAATACAAGAAAAGGTTAAAGGCACTTCAGCAATACATTGTGTGCACCTGGAAGAGGGACAGGGCTGCTTGAAGGAAGACCTCAAAAGGGGGAAAGCAGGAGCTATTCAAAGGTAGGGGGTCTGTACCACCACAAGCCAATTTGAAGGAGAAGGTGAGGAGGGGACAGTGTTTTTTATTTGGTACAAAAGTGTATTTCTTAAGTACATTTTGCTAGGTAACACACAGGGAATGCGGAAATAGTAGAAGTAGCAACAAACCCCTTTAAGGAGAGGGTGATGGGTGGCAGTGGAGGCATCTGTTGGTAGATCCCCCCTGGTTTGGAGGGGGAGAAGATTTAATCTGCTACATCACCTTTATCTCTGGGAAAGGGTGTCAGCTGAAACAGCCAAGTTGCAGCACAGAGTGTGGCCAGAGTCTAAACTACTGCTGAAGTAAGTATAACATTTTGTTGTATTCTAAGACTAATAATACTAAATCTTTTTATAAAGAAGCACGGTATGGCCTAACCATGTGGACCTCCAGCGTATATACTTTTCTTCTTTTTTTCCCCTGGAGCTTCTCATCCAAATATTGACTAATTCTGACCTTGCTTAATTTATGAGCTTTGACAAGATTACAGCTCACGGAAGTATGGTTGCGAGTCTAATATTTCTAAAATGAGTTTATGGAATAAGACCATATAAATTCATTTTTATGACTGAGCACATATCAAAAAGTTATAGGTCTCAGTGTTCACTCTACTTTGGAACCCAGTGATTTCTAATGAATCACTTTTATTATGTAGGCAGTTTCTGAGTTGGAAGGGAGGACCAGTGACCGAGAGGCTGCAGGGATAAATTCAGACCTGGTGTAAGCATATGAAGCATTGCTGAAGTCAAGAGAGTCGTGACCAGTTACGGCAAAGCTGAATTGGACTCCTGAGTTTTGCTGAAGTGGCTTTCACATGAGAATGCATAGGCCAAAGGTGAACCATCTATCTGAAAGTCCTTGAACTTCAGATTAGTTCAGATAAAAGGGAACCTCTACTGCAGTCATCCACAGATTTGATCTTCATAATACAAATACTTGGTGGAAGTTGTTTTGAAAACCCCAAAATATTTCTGTATGTAAGTCCATGTACTAAAACCAAAAAAAGACTGCTAAAATTCCATCTTCTATAGGTAGAGCACAGAACATGAGGTGATACAGAGAAGATACAGGGATGAACTTCTATGAACCTTTGACTATGTGTGTATATGAATTAATTATCTGCCCTATTGATTTAGGCCATATTTAATCATTATGTTCCAGAAAAAAAAATATTGTATTTGGGAGTGGGCTGAGTTAATGGAGGGGGGGAATTACTGTAATCTCCTCAAAGTTGAAGGAGACTTTGTTTCTCCTAGGGTTTACTGAGGAGGGGCCCATGTCATTAAGTATGTAATGCATCAGTGCATTACTTTTGCATTTCTGCCAGAGAATTTTCTTCTGATGCCTGAAAATGTCATTACATGAAATGAATATACTACTAACTTCTCTGATAGAAAACAGTTTTCTTTTAAGCTTCTCTACACAAATTATTAGCAGTGAGGAAGGAAGTCAGCTGTGACTGGGAAGGGTTCTAATACATATGCCCAAGTGTTCAGCTCTTCCAGTATGAATTAGCATTATGATTCTTCCTGATGATGGTACACTAGCAAAAATAATGCTTTGTGAGTAAACATGCATACTATAGAATGATGATTATAAAGTAAGATTCTCCCCTGGTAAAATGTGCCAGATACTTTAGGGAGGAAAGTATGTACAGCGCTCCTGGTAGCCAAATATGCTCTGACCAGTATCAAGCATGCTATGCTGTCAAGGTAGTCAGAGTAGTACTGAAGGACTGTGTGTCTACTGAAGGAGCTCAAATGATGTGTTGCCATAGTTGCAAATGATTCATCTGCTCATAATAATTTCATGAAACCAAGGGTTTGCTCAGAAGAGAAAGAGTTATTTCATAACTTCTTATTTGTCTCTGCTGTTTATGGTTTTGATTCTAGGTCTAAAGCATGCAAGAGGCAGACCGTTTCTAATTCTTTTTCTTTTCAACATTTGAAGCAACCATCTGATCAATGTCTTCTGCCTTTATAGTAAATGGATTTTGAAAAACTCTTCAAACTGTATCAGTCTCGTATCCTTATTTAGTTCTTTGAATTTGCCTTCAGCTGGGAATTCTGCAGGCAACTGTGATTCTGTTGTGTTAAACACTTACTTGAAGCATTTCATCCATCATCATTTCTAGTCCTTTTCTGATGCAATGTAGTTTGTGCTTTGTCTTTCTTGAAACTGAATGGCTGTTAAATTATCCATTTATCTTCTTTCAGATTTGATGTACAATTTGAGTTCACTCTATTGGCTGTCTCTTCTGCCTTATCTGCCAACTTTTCAGTCTACTTCCTCAGATCTTTATATACATTTCCATACAAAAATGCATGTCCTTCACAACACATTGGGCAGATAATTCTAAATAAGACAGCAACAAAAACTGTAGTATTATGAATTATTCACTTCCTCACAGATCAGGCTGAAGCTTCGCTAAACTCAATGGCAAATGTTGGGGTTTTTTTCTATCTTCTCCTAAATATCTTTGTTGATGACCTGGCCTTTCAGTTGAGACCTTCTTGGCATAAGATGACTATTGAGGAAGTAAGTTGGTATTGCTCTTGTTTGAAGGGAAAAGGTACTTGCTTCTGCTGTCTTTTCTTCTAAGTGATTTGAGAAAACTTGTAAATTCTTAAAATTGTTGATAGCAATACAGTGTTTCATCAATAACCTCACCAAATTACAAAAATCCTAGCATAAGTAATGTTCTATTAATTTCCAAAAGTAAAATGAATCCTGCCCTGCTCTCATAAAACAAACAAACAAACAAAAGGCTCAGGATCCTTGTGCCCATTGTAAAAAGGTGTTTGTGATACAGACACAAAAATCCTTGCTCTGAAGCCACCAAAACTATGCCTTCCCATATTACACTGTGAAATAGTGATGGACTTAGAAGGGAATTGCAAATAAAAGCATCCTCCCCCCCCTCGCCTAGCATATAGCTCTTATTCCACCTTTTCTCCCTACCAGTACAAAAATAGTGGAAAAAAACCAGACAAAACTCTTGGGTTAAGGGCACGATGTAAGAAAAACAATTTGCTGATGCTTGCTCTGTTACTGGAAGTTGTAATACAATCATAATATTGGAGTTCTCCAAAAGACCAAGAGAATTCATTCTGGGTGGCCTCATTTATATTCATCATTAGTAGAAAAGTAACAAGGCCACTAAAGTGCTGATCCTAGTCGAGTTTCTATTTCAAGGCTACAGATTGATCCTTCTGCAGTGCCAAAGTTTCCTTTCTCTGGGACAAGCCCTTATTCCTAACATAATCCTTAGCTACCAGCTCTGCCCAGCACTGGCATTTGGCCTGATTAAGTTTCCTCTGAAGCAAATTTCTTACAAACACAGCAGAATATGTTGCACCTGCTCTTCCTTGGATAATATTACCCCCTGGATTTCAACAGAAAGTGAGACTAATTTGATCTGCCAATGTCTGTGCAGCCTCAGTCCATGGTGTTTCACATCCTGCATCCAGAGCCTATCTGCCTTACTAATCCTTGTCAGCTAGGCAGTCCCAGGAAGCCTAGATGTATTATCTCTCACTCTCTGCGTCCAAATCAAATGTCAGAAATAAGCCCTGCCAAAAGTGTGCATCTTTATGTTATTCCTTAGGGTCTATTGAAAGTTATTATTCTCTTCCCTTGACATGCTACAAAGGAAGAGCTGACTTCAGTGAGAATCACCCAGAGCTGATCAAATTTCTTCCTATGAAAACATTTTTTCCAAATAGCTTGGTACTGATTCCTTTTAAAAACAAACAAAACCCAACACCAAAACAAAAAACAAAACAAAACAAAAAACACTAAAAAACCCTCTTCTTAACAACTCGTGTGCATATTTCAGGGAATGTTGCTCATGGTGGAAATCTCACTGCCTAGTGCTACCTTTGCTTTATGTTGCAAGCTTAAAATAGAACAGCAATGCTTTGACTTTTGTACTGACAATCCCAGGTATGGGTGAATGGTGGGTACAGCAGGCCATTTCCAAAATGTTTATACAGATAAACTCTTTCTCATTAAATTGTTGGTTTTTTTTTTTCCAGTTCTGACTGTGTAGAGAGGGCAGAAACATATCAAGTAAAAAGACATTGTTTTAGCTGCATCCAGTCACTCTTGCCTGAGTAAGGACTGAGACATCCCATAGAGTCTGTTCTGGACAAGCAGGACTTGGTTAAAATCCTTAATTTCTTATACAGTATTTCCTTATGCAAAATTGTAATAGAAGGCATGAGGGAAAGGGATAGAAATGGTAATTGAGGAAGGGATGCATCAGGACATAGCAGTGTAAGCATGATTCTTAAACCATAACTTTTCCTCTCACTTTGCAAAGGAATATTAAAAGGCTAATCTCCAACCTTATAACTGTACCTGGAGTATATATGCTTTTGGAAAAAACCCAAAACTAGAACAACCCACTCTGTGTACCTTTGTGTTTCCAATCCAAGTGTTAATGTCAACTCTCAAACCAGAGTAGTTAAAGCATGAGGTAGTCATGATTGTTGGAGTTTTCTGTGTATTTTCTCTATACTTTGTAAAGGCTCTACCATTGATGATACCCTGTGCATTTAATGTATGCTTCCAAGCAGAAATGATGCTTTTGTAACTACATCATCATACTCTAAAGATACATTTAATCACAAGGTCAAACATTATCTTCTCTAGGAAGACAGCCATATCAGAGCTCTTGGGGTTGAAGACAGAATGATTAGGTTTCTATGTACGTCAAATAACATGATAAAGAAAGACTCTGTCCCTCCACATTCCATTCAAATATTTAAAGTACTTGCTAGGCTAAACATAATGTTTCTACTCTTCCCAGATTCCCCCTAGAATCCTGTACGAAGTAATGCAAAATCACTTCTGTAGATACTATTATATGTTTAAAACTCTCAATACTGAATAAAAGCTTGAATAGTACTGAAAATAGCACTAAAATGGAGTAGTTCAATGGAGCACCAAGGTAGAGGTGAGTAGGGCAATCTCAGGCACGCATAAGTTGTAAAAGCCATGAGCTTCTTTATCCTCCACAAAACCATCTCCCTTAAATTTAAATAGCTGCTGTCATTGTCACTGACTACCTGACTATGTATTTATCTGCCCAGAAGCAGAGTGCATGGCCTTTGGCCCTGCTATTCATAGTGTTACTGTCTCTGCCTAACAATGCTGTGAACAGAGCTGGGCTTCTGTTAGCATCTTTTGTTTGATGTGAATCACTGAAGCTTTGATGTTGTTTGTGAGAAAAATAATGATTAAAAAGAATAAGATATTCGCTCTCCCACTCTGTCTGCTCCCCACAGAGAACTCTAACCTGAGTTGGGAAAAATCTGTGACTGATCCTGTTTTAGGAATAAACAAACTATGAGAGTTCAGGAAAGAAATCTGCTAGTCTTGAAACTCCAAGCATCTCTTTATTGGAAGGTTAGAGAGGTAATTTGTCTTAATGATCACAAGTCTGCTTCCTATTACATGACCATGTATGTCCAAATAGGTATGGAATACTTTGTGTGGTGAGCACAGCTGTCAGTGTAGTGCTTTATTTTCAGTGGGATGTCTTAGATTTTCTGCTTTAGTTGCATGTGCTTCCCCTTTGTAGACTATGCTAACAACAAAAAAAAAGGTGATGGTTACTTCATACAGAAGCTACATTAATAGATTTGAAATGCTTTGCAGTTCCAAGAAAATGCATTTTTTCTTATGCTTTATTATTCTAATAAGCTTGTTTTTTATCTCTACTGATTAATGCTTTTCTTGCTGGCATTTCTGAATGAAGAGCAAATGTTATGCAATAAAGTGTAACTAAAGCCCTTAAAATCAGAGCTTCAGAGTAAATAGATGGCTGTTCTGCTACTCAAGGCAAAAACTCCACTGTCACATAAAAATACTCTGATCAGTGATCACTACAGTAACAAAAAAAAAGTAAATTCAATAAAATTATAATGTCCCAAGTGTAATAAAAAGCAATGAACAAAAAATTGGGAAGCTTTTATCTTCACAAACCTTTGATTCACAGTGTGAAGGAAATAGATTTGATTACTCAGGTATATTGAAATTGGAGGTGGCTTGATTCCCACATTGAGCAGCAGATGTGGGAGAGAGCAAGGCAGCAGAGCCAAGGATTACCCTGTGCAAGAGCAGAGTCAGGCTTAGAAAGCAAACAGAAAAAAGGTTTGGGTTTAGACACTTGGATATGGGAAATCTAGCTGTGTGTAATTCCTGATAGGTGCGCGTATATATATATATATATATATCATGATATATCCAGCTTCAAGATCCTTATTATCTTATGATGTATTGTGTTTTGTGTATCTTTGACTTTCTTTCTTCTGGGTCAGATGAGCATTCCAAGGGGCTGTCAAACAGGATTGCTAATGGAAGGTGCACAGATCCTGATGATTTTGTCATTTGTAAACCTTCTCACAAAAAGGGGGCAAACTCAGAAAAAACTTCTAGCCGGGTGGGCAGAGGGAGGTGATACACGTCCTCCAATAAAGGAGACTTCATTATCCTTTACTTGTGAGAAGAACTGAACCTCAAAGTGAGTTGTCTTGAGCTACCTTGAGGAAATGCAGAGAGCAGAGCACATGCATAAGGAGGAGGTAGAGGTAAATCTCCCCAAAAGACTGATCCAGTCCCAAAGAACTTTTCTGAACAGAGAAAAAAATAAGTCTAGGAAGACCATAACTCGCTATAAAGCTCTGTAAAGTTTATACACTGATTTAAGTATGAAACATTCCTCAGAGGCACTCTGGTATGTAGGTTAGCTCATAAGCTTGGACTTTGGAGAAGATATGGTTTGTTATAGTATTATCAGCGGCACTGGGGCACTGTCAGACCACTCCTGGAAGTTTGGTCTGTGAAGATCCTTCTGTATTGCATACATTCAGACATCTGCAGCTGCCAAGAATAGCCCACTCTTGGTAACTACTCTGAGCAAGAAAATTACAGGTGACTCTGCTGATCTCCTGTCTGACTTTAATGGTAGCGTTCCCAGGATGCACTGGTTACTGGGACCATCTCTACTTTGTGGGCGTCAAATAACAGAGAGCACAGCACTGGGTTCTGCTGCAGCAGCAGTGTGCTGGTATGGACGCACGCATTCTCCACAGAGCTCCCGTCAGGGCTCTGGATGCTAGGATCTGCCCACATGGATTTAGGACTTTTAGCCACCAGCATGGAAAAAACTACATGCAAAGCCTTGTTTTTATTTTCTATGGTTTAATATTGTAAATTTTGATATCAAAATGAGTGCTAATTGTTTATTTCAAGCATATGGGTTTTATAAGCATTATGCCAGTGATCTCTGTAAGTACTGCTAAGATTTTACTAATTTGTCATCTGCCCCTCTGCCTCTTTATGTTGCGTTTGTAATGATGTAACTCATTGTCTCCCCACATGCAGTCCCTACAACACATTACAACAGCTAGCATTTTAAAGAATGTATTTGAAAAGACACAAAAAAAAAAGAAATCTAGGACTTGGCGGTAGTTGTAGTGTTCAGCCAGCCAGCCCTAAAGGGAGGATTTACAATGCCTGAATACACTGCTGATGTGATATGTGTACTGAGGTTTGATTAAGCTAGATATGAAAATTAAAACTTGGCTCCACATTGAAGAGAATAATCTCCTGCAGTGTGATACTCTGACATCAAGTTTTCTGTTTACCCCTAAGGCTGGTGCTGCAATGACTTCCAGGTTTGATGGTGTTCTTTTTTTTAAGTTGTTGAGCAGCAGGCTAATAGCTGCACAGCATGATGCAAAGACAGCAGAAAGCAGGGAAATCAAATGTGTATATATTCCCTGGAGATCTCCTGCTAAGATGGAGCTAACTAACCAGAGCTTTAGTGCTCAGATGTAGTCTTCTCATGCAGAGGATGGGCTGAACATCAGCTCTTCCTGCTTCATCGTTCACTTTTGGATAACAGAAGCCATTACATATCATGAATTCTGGAATAATATGCACTCTAGTGCAATTTGAACTATCATATTGAAATGAACATTATTTTTAAATAGTTTTTGTCTAAGGTCAGTTTTCCCCTGCTGCCCCCATCCCTGCTCTCCCATCCAAAATGATCCTGATCTTTACAAAAATGGAGGTTTATATTCTTCCTCTGTGCTTGCTTTGCCTTAATTGTTTAGAAGCCCTAGCTTCCGTTTATTTCATCAAGGCAAAGACTGACTGAAGAAAGGGACAGGATCTACTGGCAAAGCAGTAGCCCACCTCGCTGTCTACACAAGCGCACGTTGTCCATGCCATACAACGGGAATTGCCTTTGCAGCTGGGCGTCACTTCATCATTTGCTACAGTGGCGGCTGAGGCTATGGAGGGTACGGGAAGCACGCTGTCCTTACTGCATATGCTATTGGTGACATATCTGGTCTATAAAGTGGAAAGTAACTGCCAGTCCTTTTTTATTTGTGTGTAGGGAAGCTACATTCCAGCACAAGTTCATGAGTTTAACGTTAACCTGGAAGCTGGTACGTCCTTCCCAGCTCTTGGCTGAACCATTCATTGCTTGGAGATGTGAGGCAGTTTAGGATGCAGTGGTAACAGGGAGAACTTGTTGCCATTGCCCAAAAATGCCTAGTGTGGTTATTCCTATGTTTTCTCAGGTATCAGTGGCAAAGCTGCCAGTCTTTACTGGTATGAGGAGGTGTGTGTGTGGTTTCAGTGAGTAGAAGGAAGACTGGATGACATGGTTATTTGATGGTTAAATTTCTGTAGTGTTATTTTCCATTTATCTTCCTGCTTGTGTAGCTCTGCTTTCCATATAGATAAGAGAGAAAAAGTTAAATTGGTGACGCTTATGTAACACAAGTCAAATTCTGAAGCTGTTTTAATCCCAAGAGAGAGAAACATGATTCTGGTCATCTAGCCTTAATAAAGTAGTACTTGAGGGCTTATACACCTTCTACCAAGCACCCACACAGTCTGTGTTGAAAAAGCATGATTAAAAGAGCAAACTCCAAGGTAAACAGCACATAGGTTAAACCACAAATCATCTGTCACTGACCTCAAAGGCTTGGCCTAGACTGTCCCTTAACAGTTTGGAATGAAGCCAGAAGGGAGTGCAGAGGCTCAGCTTTGAGCTTTACTTTGGGTCACATGTATTCAAGCAGATTTGACATCGGGACCTAACAAGGCTGTCCCGCTGGCACCTCTCTGCAGAGCACTCCACACCTTGTATGACAAGAATCAGTTTATCTCCAATATAATAAAATAAACAGTTGCCCTGTCAGCTTTTATAACTTAGAGAGGAATTATTTCTATGAATACTACCACCTTCAGGGTATCTGAAGATTTCTGCATAGCATTCAGCCTTTCGGGAAAGGCAAAGAAAGAATTCAAATAGCCTTCAAGGCTGTGCTGTAAGCTTACTCTTGTTTCCTAGAGAGGCAAGAACCATTTTCTCTCTGGACTCCACAGGAGCAGTAAGTAAAAATTACCTCATAGAGTGGCATGCAGATGCTATCAATCCACTCGAGCTGCAACCTGGGTAGTTCATCTTTCCTGTTCCGATCAAAAATGGCCTGAATTGAGAAGGGAACAGAACTGTCATGCTTTATTACACTGGAGTATTTTACAGACACATCATCCAGCACTTTGGAGCTGTGATCAAATTCTCACAACCAGAACACTTTGTAAACCATAAGCAATCTTTGCAGCAGTCTTCCTACTGTTTTGTCTAGCATGAAAAGTAAACTGTTTATTTTCAATTCTGTTTTGAAATTTGTAGGCTGAACGTATCTGAATTTTATAATACTGTGATGTAAAAGAAATGCTTTTCAGCATTTGATACATCAAAATATAGATAGACAGCTACAGCATAAAGGAAATGTGACAGTTTTGATTTACATAAGTAGCAGGTGTTGAATTTGAATGTTTTGTATTGAATTTGAATGTTGTGTATTGAAAACAATACCTGATGCTTAGAAAATTAACTGACAGAATAACCTTGGGAGTAGGTACAGAAAATGGGGAAAAGAGCTCAGTGCAAAAGTGACTGAGTTGACTGGAAGCTTTTATTTATGGCTATAAATACATGTCCTTATTGGATGTAGCTTTTATTTATTCCAAGATTGTTCTTTACACAGAAAATATACTTAGTTTTTCTGAATTAACCCAATGATATTTTCTTACCTTATTCAAGTGAGTAACTTTTTGATTAGTGACAAAAACTTACTGAAGGGGTGAGTTTGAGTTCAGATCTTTCTCTGTCTCCTTGTTCAAAGAATTCACTGGTTACCAGCTCAGCTGCCTAAAACATAAATCATGATAAAGATTAGAGTTCTTGATGCATCATTTTTTGGGTAATGAGTTCTTGCTCAGACCATGACTTCAGCCTGTGCTTACCTGTGAAGCAGCAAATAGCCCCACTGCCATGACTGATACCAGGCACATTTGTATAGTTTTCAGGACCGGGAGTACAAGGGGTATAAAGAGCCCTAACCTCTGATAGGTACACTTATCCCCTTTTGATAGGGAATTAACTGGGGGAATTACATCACAATGTAAAGGGAGAACTCAATGCAGTTACATGCAACTTACTCAAGTATTGAGAACAGAATAGAAAATTCTTGTTGGCATCCACAATTATGTCTACAACCATGCTTTGTAAAAGTCCAAGAGCATTTTGGGTATTTACAGACTGTTACCCTATACAAACAACTTCATTTATCAAAGAAACTTAATTAACCAATAACCTCTCCTGACTTAATTTAATGTGAAATCATAAAGGTTTCTTTGCCTACTAGGCTTTACCTTTTCCCCTTTGACAGTCATCACTATAGGATATGAATCTCTAAATACAAACTCGGATTGCAGTTATATTGAATCAAAATCAAGAGCCAGTGGGTTGGAAGTTGGAATGCATCTCTCTGACTTCTGTGAATGAAGGTGTTCTATTCACAGCAGAGGTTTTTGCTTCTCCGAAGAACAAAAGATTTTAAACCAAAATTAGTTATGGAAACAACAAGAAATTTAGGAAGGCAAACAGTGAACAAACCTGATATAGTAACCTTTATATACTGTACTCTTCTCACGTGTGGGGCTTTGAAGGTGACGTGACATCTGAGAGGCAAAAAAATTAAGCTAATCTACTGAAGATGGTATTCAGTTCCTAAAGCTCCTGTCATGCCTGCTTATTGTTTTCAAGTGTTTTCAAGCTACGAAAGGATTTCATAATGCCAGAGTGCAAGAGGGTGAACCCAGCAGAGAACCTGAACTTCATAAAATCTCAACATTTCTTGCTCTAGCAACTGCATGGTAGCTAACATTCACAAATCCCAAGCTTGTTACAGTTGAAATAAGGAGTACCAAAATAAATTGCAAGTAGGTGAAGTGATGTTATAATGTACTCTTAAATCTTGAACCAGGCTATCACACAGTTTGGAGCTTTATAATGTATGTAATCCCAGCACGCTAATAAAATTCTAGATCAATACTCCAGATAGAGGAATAATTTAACAACTTAGGAGCAATTATGGGTTTGCCAAGTGTATCGTATAAAAATAATCATGACATAGTCTCACCCCTGTCTCTTACTGTTCTCCTTGTGTCCCTTTCTCTCCTCTTTTGTCTATCTTCTCTTCCTGAGTTTTGCCTTCCTATGTGTAGCCTATATTCCCTTTGATTCATATATTTTAATTGCTTTCTCCCTCGCTTTTAATGTTGTTCTTTTCTTTCTGTTTGGCACAGCTGAGGTCCAACTATTTCCTGGTTTCCCTCTGTAGACTTACTAGCTTCTTTTCTTAACCAGGTAATGTTTCCATCAATCCCAGACTGAATTTTTCAGTATAAAGTAAACCTGTACACTAGGCTGCAGGGGAATTTCCACCTGCAGACCTTAAAAGTAATAAGGATAAAAACCTAGTTTTCCAGAGACTTGAACACTAATTCAGCACCATAGTGCAAAGATTGACAACGCGGAAAACAGACCTTACTTGACATTTTGGCTGACAAAGAAAATAGAGAAGCTAACTGGGTTAAAGAGGGAAAATGAGGAGGGATGGCATACACTGCAGCTGTGGCTAGGCGGCACTGAAAAATCTTGTGACTCATTTTCCCACTTCATGATACGAGCAACTTCCCTGATTTCCTGACTCATTTTCCCACTTCATGATATGAGCAACTTCCCTGATTTCCATGTAGCAAGGCTGAGTAACAGCCTTAGAAGGATTGCTTACTCATAGCTTGTCATAGCTTGCTTCTAAAAGCAAAAAAGATTCATCTGCAAGCTGAGCTGAAGCCCTCACCACATAAATGCTTTTTTAGTGAGTTAAAGTGCATGTAACTTTTGTAGGCCCATTTCAGTTTCATTACTTTCTCGTGCAAGAAATCTGATGGCTCATGCCTCACTAGCTTCTCTTTTCCCCCCCATCTTTTTAACTGTCACATTGCTGTGTGTGAACACTCCAGGTCCTCAGCCACACTTAAGCTGCACTGGTGTATTTCCTGTTCACTTCTTAATGCTGTATATTCCTCCAAAACCCTGAACACCCTTCTACTTGCCTTCTATTTGCTTGTTCTGGACCTCAGTAAAGGACAGAGAATGATTAGCATGGATACAGGAAATATTAAGGATGGATACTGAGTAAAGAAAGGTACCTAGAAGAGGGAAAATCTTGTGGTAAAGGACAAGACGTTCCGGACAAGTTGCTTTCTCACACTGTAATTCTTTGGCAATGCTGGGCTCAAGTTTTATGGATATTTCTAAAGAACCTACTCAGCAGCAGAAGCCTGAATTTTTGTTTCTAAGTTTTATGTTAGTCAAAGTTTGCAGATCATCTGCAGGTATTTTTGATTTAGGGAAGATTCTGCCACTTCCAAGGAAAACTTTGGGACAAAAGTCAGCACAGTTACACGTGGCTAATGCTTTTTTGTTTAATTCATCCATTTTTTGATATGGATTTAGAAGGTCAATAAGAGGAGAGGTTGTAAAGCCACATCTCTTCAAGTACCTACATGCTGCTCACCAGCATATCTACATGGAAAAATTATGCAATAAGCCATTTCTCACAGAAACCCCCTGCTATTTTTTTATAGCATTAATACTGCTGTAAATTGATTCCAGTTTTGGTTCCTTGTAAGCCAGGGCCCTGGGAATATTGTCTCACCAGTCCCGCCTCCTCCCAGCCCTGCTATTAATCATGACTTGCCTGTCTTGAAATCTCCCACGGTTTGGTCACAGCTCCAAGGTCACAGGCTGTCATTAGCATTGATCTGAAAAACAGAAATGAACAATACAAGCTGAATCAACCTTTGTTGGATTTCTAAACAACTCTGCTCTGGATACATAAATAAATAATACATATATAAAATGTCAGCCCTGGCATCTTCTTTTCCTCCAGAAAAGAATGACATGTTTGAAATCTCAGCCATCAGCATGGCTTTTACATCACAATTGTGCCTAGGAAGCCTAATGTGTTGCAGGTCATCAGATGATGAATATTGGTATTGTGCACTCCAAACTAGAAAAGAAATGATATTGCAAGAGAGTAACTGCTAATTTTGCAGTACTTCTAACACTACTTATGCTAATACCTATAATATACTAGAAAGTATGTGCCTCACATGATATAAGTAAGGGTATTATTACATAATAACACCTGCAAACTGGATTAATTTATATATCTATTTTTAAGTGGCTGCTATGGCAAGAGAACCTATAATCACAGGAGGCATCCCAGACACTGTTTAAGCAATTTCCACTGCTCATCTACAATAAAAATTTAAGATTTACTATGAGCTGTACTGTTCCACTGTAGTTTAATACCTAGCTACAATCATGTTTTATACACATTAGCAGACAGAAACCATTCAGCTGTAGAAAGTGTTTATGTACAAGTACCATGATGCAGATAGAAGTCTAAAAGTTTAAATGAAGAACACAGGCACTGAAAATGAAGCATCAAATATATTGCCTGAATCTAAAATTAGGAATAGTGAACTCATATGGAAAATAGCAAATGGCCAATATTTTGGTTAAAAGACCAAAAGGAAACAGAATGTTAATGAAATTTCAGATGAAATGAGACATAATCAGGCATGCATATGCAAATGCACACATTTTATTGTCTCAAAAGTGTGGTGTACTCAAACCATCCACAATGTCTGAGGTTCTCAATAGCATGCATGCTTAGATCATTCTTGAGGGCTATAAGAATACTGTGTATCTGTAAATTCCCAGGTACAGACTAGAAGAGCAGAGAGAAACATGGCCAGTGAAAGAAAACAGCTGAGAGGAGGAGGGAACGGGGAATGGACAAGAAAGATCTTTGTGTCCTGAGGCAGAATATTGATGCTTTCTAGAGAAAGAGCAGAAGGGTTGAGCAGTAACTAGTGAGGCTGGGAGAAAGGGAAGAAAACATGAGAGAGTGTGAAGGCAGAAATAGAATGGAAAAGGTGAGGTCACACTGATTACATCCGAGTGTTTTGGAAATGTTTAGGAATCATATATTTCATATCATGGATCATGTTTTATAAAACAAGATACCTTCTCTTGTTATTGCAAGTCTTTGTTTTCAGAAACATACAATTCCTTAAACAAATATGGTTACATTTTAAAATAACCAGAAAGCAAGAAAT
Source organism: Ceryle rudis (assembly GCA_033439905.1). NCBI lineage: Eukaryota > Metazoa > Chordata > Aves > Coraciiformes > Cerylidae > Ceryle > Ceryle rudis. The sequence continues at coordinate 18,472 of JAAGNO010024248.1, forward strand.
AGTAGTGCTCACCGAAATATTTCTCGGTGTTTTTTTGTATTCCAGTCATAACCACCTTTACTGACAAGTTCAAAAAACTCTGTCCTTCTCCTGCAACAAAACAGATTATCAGAGAAGGAAAAAAGACACTTCCAGGGCAGCACTGCAGTAGCAACACAGTTCTCTGGACAATATGAAATCATTGCACCTCATGTATTATTGTTACACTGACAGTGTCATTACACTGACAGTCCATTTAAGCGATATGTACTAATTTCCGAACACCTTCTATAAATGTCTGTTATCAATGTCAGAGTTGCCTAGTAAAAGCAATATTGTATTTATGGTCTCTGCAGCTATGGAAATAAATGGTGCCAAAATGTTCAGTCTTCCATGGAAGCATGAAATGTTCGACTACAGCAGTAGACGGACAGACAGTAGCAGCACCTCTGAAATGTATACATGCTGCTTTTTACTTGTCCTTGCAAATTTGTTTTTACTTCTGTATCCTGAAGGGTTTTTGAGAGACGTGCAATTCCTATTATTTCCAGCACACACAACAGTACCAGGAGACACAGGGACTGCAGATGACTTGAATCAGTAGCAATTATTGACTAGAAATTACATTTCCCTGCTTGGTCCCATGCTTTGCCTTCTGGAATATCTTGCCTTTGTCCTCAGAGATGGACAAAACATGAGCTAGAACACGTTAGTGCTTGTCTGGTGCCTTTAAGTACCAAAATTCTGACTCATCGGAGTCTTTGATTTTATAGCACTGAGACTACAAGTGGCTCTTATGGTATGCAGTGTCACTACAGTATGAAATAGATCCTGCCCCCGATATATCAGAAGTTTTGGTAAAAAAATATGGACCAAGTTGCCCAGAGTGACACAACATATTTTAGCATCAAAGCTAGAAAGCGGATACCTGTGTTCTGAGTGGCAGTCCAGCACCTCATCTCACAGGAGACTGTGTTATCTCTTTGTCAAGTGGAAATGTTTGATTCCCCAACCGGAGAGAGTTTGCAAAGTCTTGTATTTTCTACATTTACTTCAGCTACACTGAAAGCTTGAACAGTAACTATTGAAAGCACAGTCTGATGGCAGCCGGTGCAGGTTTTACATACAAGGAGATGCATACTTCCAGGAACACTTCCCTTGATAAATGGACAGAATTTTATATGGGGCATATTGTATTATTATGGTTCCTAACTGTCATGTGTTACATGACCAGTCACTCATACTATAGAGTTTTTCTATAGTGGATTTTATGACAGTAACTAGAACAGGGAGCTATAAGGATTACATGATGATATCCAATCCCTTATATTTTGTGGAATAAGATATAAAAGAATTTCACATTTCAGAATTTGCTCAGACAATGCAGTCACAGATGTAGAAAAACCCCTTAGTTCTCTCATACAAAATCCATAGCATCACAGCCCCAGTGGAAATAAATACTGCAATGCTGAAAATTTTCATGGCCAAGAGTAGCTGGTGTATAAACCTTGAAACAGACTAATCCTGAGCAGACCATCAAAAATTACATTCTCTATTAAAATAGAGAGTGAGCAGTGGATTTTTGCATCCTGTTTTCCAGTGCCCAGTCTAACAATGTAAAACCTGGTAATGATTTCATTTTGAAGTATTGGATATTCTGGACAAAACCCAGTCATGTATAAGGAAACAATTTAGTGTTTGCTACTGCTTGCTTATGCACGGTATCCAAAATGAAGGGGTTTGCTATTATTAAGCAAATATAATATGTCAGGATTTTAGAAATAAATAGAATTGGAACAATTTTGAAATGCCTTTGAGTAATATTGCCTCTGGTTGTATTTCGCCTGGAAGGGAAAGTTGTCTTGCTATATATAGCAAATCCAGTTGCTCTACAGCCCAGTGGCTCAAGACATAATTTGAGTGAATTTCCATAAACTCCATTTCAGTTCCATGCTTTTGCTTGTTGTATGATCTACAGGTATCATTATCTAGACTCATCTACTAAAATCAAGGATATTTTCCATCTAATCTTCACTGAAAGTCATCTTTGTGTTTGTTTGTAGAAAAGTAGTGCCTTGAGAAGGTCATAACACCTTGCTTTGCCCGGAGTTCTGTTGCTGTTTTGCTAGCTGGACTTTGTGATCATTAGGTTTAGGCATTCTAAGAATACTGATATGAGAATTTCCTTCTCTACAAAAATACTGAAGCTGTAGTAAACTGAAAAAAACCCAACAAGTTAGGTTCTTGTGCGGAAACAGCTGTTCACATAGCGTGGCTTTAGGAAGTGTTAATCATCAGCATTTCCATGGAGAGATTCCAGGCACTTTTGGAAGTGAAGAGGCATAACAGCTACCTGATTAATGGATCATAATAACACAAGAGAAAAAATTACTTATTTGCAGACTTCTGAGTGAAGAGGCCTCATTTGCTAAAGGTTTACCGATTCACGTAGAACAAAAATCAACTATGCAAGCAAGGAAGAATAATCTTGAAATTCAGCTCATACCCATTTTTGGACATTTTTTTCTCTGTATTATAACTAGAAAGACACTTTGACCATGTAGTTTTTCAGCCTCCATCATGTCTGGGTGTGCTCTGGGTTCCATCCCAAGGCATTTCCATGGGCTGTCTCTTGCTCTTCCAGGAGCTTGCAGGATCTTGGCTGGTGGGATCATGTGGGGCTGTGCCAGGGCATCTGCCCTCTCAGCCCCTGATGCACAACTCTTCCTTGACAGCACAAAACATTTCTGCAGCACTCATTATTTGTGGTAAGACAGGAGAACCCAAACTGACACATTCCTGTGATTCTTGTATCTCACTTAAAACTGTCAGCAAACTCCCCTCTCGTACCAGGCCCCCAGACAACAAGTGATCCTAACAGACAGCTTCAAAAAGAGTACATTTAAAAGGGCTTATATGTGCTGCTCAGGATTTTCATGTTGGCAAGCAGAAACTCCTTCATGGACTAAAGTTTAGAAATTATTTATAAGAAAACTATTCACCAAACCTCTTTCTTAATAAACTTCTCTGAGAATAGACTTGCAGGAAACAAACAATATGATCATGTCTACTATGGCTGCTGCCAGCACTGGTTTGAAACAGTCCTCAGCACAGTAGCCAAATACTGAGAAAAAAAGACAGCAAGTATTGCAGCATCCCAGTTAGTATTTTTACAACTGACAGTAAAGATACAATGTTGATATAGATAGATAAACAATTTCAGGGTCAAGACTTTGCCTGAAGTTTTCTGGAAGCTTGATTTGGTATCAGCCATTAGCACAAAGGAGGGATGGGATCCAGACATACCAACCTAAGACAAACATTGCTACATGCTACCCAGCTCTGTATGGCATAGGATGCTAATGGACATCAAACAAAAATTCCTAAGGACGAATTCCTATTGTTAAGAGTGGGAGAGTGGTATGCTGAAACTGCACCATCTGACAGCACTTCTCCCTCTAAGTCAGGCACAGGCATATGCCAGGAAGGGGGATAGCAAAAGTGCAATGTGACGCTGACACCATGACTCCTCTGACTACACACATGTTCCCACACATTCTCACTGGGAAGAGCTTGGTAATAATTGACAGTATTTGAAAAACATAGAATAGCATCAACTTGAAGTCTACTTAGAGATTTGATTTGCAAAAAAAAAAAAAAAGGAAGAAAACTGAATGAGAGAGATTCTATTATACTTCTCTCGAGTTAAGCTTTTTAAGACCAATTCTCACATGATTTAAATTGGCATAATTTGTTTTCAAAGCAACAATGTGTATGCTTTCATTCCCTCTGCAACTGGGTCCGTAACTAAATACAATATTTCTTAGCGTACATGTTTTGAAACTCTGAAATGTTGCTAGTTGTCTACATACACGAAGAAGTGATCACAGAAAGGACAGAAAAATTATGGAACTAAGCTGTCTGACTGATTCCTGGAATTGCTTTGAACTATAACCCTAGGATTTCACTTGCTGTTTGTTGATAGAAATATGTTACACGTTAAAGCAAAACTTACTTTGGCACTTGAGGTATTTCTATTAGCCTAAGATATACTAAGTATTAGACTAAATTTCTTCAACCACCGCTAAACACTAATTTCTCATATTATATATCCTTATTGGTATTTAATAAGTCATTAGAGTTAGTTCTTCGAATTTTCATTTGTCAAATACAAGAAATGCCAATACTTACTCAAAATACAGAGTGAGGTCTGTTGCCAATATTGATTGCTTTAGAAGCTGCATAAGGTCACTGTAGTCCTTAGAGGACAAGTTAGCAAAGATGTTGTGACCCTATAATGAAAGAGATAAAAGAGGTAAAGGACTAGCAATCAATATAGGTTTTTAAAAGGTTTTCTAACTCTTTAGTCTGATGTTTCCCTGTAACAGAGGCCTTTTCTGATTCAAGGCAAAACTACGACACAATAATACTGTTAATACTGCTGAGATTACATTGGGGTAGAAGAGCTGACAATTGAAATCAAGCACCTGGTATGTTTTTCCAAATTCTGCTAAAATTATAGCCTCTCAAGGAAAGATTTACTCTTTGCTCTGACCCTGCACAGACTCAGTTTATAGGGAAAAACTATGGATACATTTCAATCTTTCTTATTAAATGTTTTGGGGAGCTGTGCATTGCAGCTTTTGAGTTATGCTCCTAATAGATTTATCTGTGCTGTTGCTTGCTGGCACATGAGCTGCTGTTAGAGCAGTCAGACTCTAAATCAGTTTTTCATTCAAAACAGCCCATTTGCTCACTCTGCCCATTACTGCGCTGTCTCACAGTGTACACAAGCACTGCCTGTGCAGGGTAAAGAACCACAACTTTATGCAGGTTAAACACCCTTTGTAGGCTACTTTTTAAGGGATCATGGATTAAGAATTTGAAAGGTGCTCTATGGCCAGAAGGAAAGGAAACAAATTATTTCATGTTGCTATTTGAGAGCAAAAAGGTCCTTTTGTAATGGAATTTCTGAAAACTAAGAGGGGCAGAGATCCTATAACTTCTCAGTGAAGTTCTAGAGAAAATAAACTGAAGAAACAAAATTAATGGAAAAATCTAAATGTAAGTTTAAGAAGTGGTCTTTGTGACTTCATAGAGAATGATGAGGTTCTTGCCAAACTGTGTTTTAGTTTGGTGATATTTAGCACTGAAATGTATACGTTCAGTGTATGCAGTATGCACTGCCATCTACTGCTTAGGAAGATTTTAATCTTCCTAAGGGCAGTTAAGGGCATTTCAATGCCCTTAAACCCAAGAATTTTCCGGCAACAGCTTGCTATAACCATGGTGGTCTGAGGACATAGAGGAGATAAGTTCTGGAGGTAGAGATGGTATTTTTCAACTGATAAGCTAATTGTTGGACTAAAAAAAACAATTTTACCATGCATAAAAGGTGGTCTTCGCTGTGACAATCAGATGATTATTTCTTTTCAGCTAAATGCTAAGGATATGAGAATCTAAAGCTTTTTTTATGTAACAGAATTTTTAAGCCAAAGTACTTAGAAGAAAATAAAACAACGTGTATCAGAAAATAGCAGCTCTTATAGCGGGTAACTTACCAAGATGTCTGTTAATCTACAGTATTTGTCGCTTTGCTGACCTGATTCATGGTGTCTAGATAGCAAAGACAGACTACAATATCAGCATCAGTGGATTGCATATCTAATTTCAGATAGAGTATCTAATTTCAGCTCATTTGAGAAAGGAGACCAACTGCTCAGCTGGTGAAAGCTGGTGAATCTTTAAGTAGATTGAAGGATCCGAATCTGCATTTATTCCAAACTAAGGGGTGTTGTGTTCCATTATCAAATAGTATCTACTGGATAAAAATTCCATAGGATTAATTTTCTGGTCTAGACATGGGGACTTGAAAAAGACGCTGCCTGCATGATCAAAGGGGAGGACTTGAATTTCAAAAAATAATTTCCTCTGAAAGAAACTGGAGTAGATTCTAAGTAAAAAAAAAAAATGGTGGTGTTTTTTTTGTTGTTGTTTTGTTTTGTTTTCATAAATTTCTTAATTTTTGAGCTGGAAAAGATAAAGAAAAGCATCTAGACTGACATAAGCTATAAAGTTTCAGAGTTGTCCATGTCTTGAGATTATCTTCAGAGAGACATTGAGTCATGATGAAGGTTGCCAGAACTGTTTCCCAGGGAACCTTGTTTCAAAGGCTGAATGGTCTCATTAGTTTAGAAAGAAACCCAAAACCCACAAAACCCCCAGAAGTCTTTTCTTTTTCCCTGCTCTGAAGCAGTACGTTTAACTTTCAAATGCTGCTTTTTCTTATGCCTTTCCCTGGTAGTACAAGGAGACATTTAACTCCTAATATCACATTTTAGATAAGCTAGGCTAGGCTAAGCAGATCGAGCTGTTTAAAACTCATGCTGTTTGGTGCTCTCCTTTCCGATTTCTGCTGCTTTTTAATACAATGGAAGAAACTGAACACTAAAGCCACAGTCCCATGACTAATCTCTGTGGCACTGTACACAGAGGTAAAGACATCACCCTGTTCCCATTTGTCTGTGATCATGGGACATCCTCAGATGCTCTTCAAAAGTTACTGCAGATCAGTGTACAGTCTCCCATTGTGCTGCATGAAAAACATTTTTGTTTTTATACAAACTGTATGCATTGTGTAACAAACTATCTGTGTAAATTAAGAAAACACAGCCATTGCTTTGCGAGGGTTGCATGTCCATCCTTCTACTTTTCATTTACTGCAATTACGCAAAACCATGATAAAATTACTGACAATCTTTGAAAGACTGTCAAAGAAATTAAATTGGCTTGGTAAAGGATGACTGTGATACACTGAATACAACATCTGTGGGGAAACGTAGGAGCAAATTTGTTTCACCTACCTATAAAGCACTGAGAAGGATATATGTGAGAAGATTGAGAAAAGCTGACAATATGATTAGGATATGTTCTCCTTGCCCCTAGCTGATTGAGACAAATATAAACTAACTCTGGGCTCTATGATCAGCATTTGTAGTTGTTTAATTTTGTGCTAGTTGTGACCTTTGTGGTAACCAATAAGAAATTCCTCAAGGAGAGGGCATTAAAAAGGTATTGTGTGTGGTATTTCCTTTCTCCATCTGAAACTGCCCAACAGATTACAGTGAGATTAATAGTAATGCTTTTGTACCTCACTTTGGAGAATCATGACAGCATGATTGAAATGGTGGTGCTCCAAGGTAGCAGAGGTGCCGTAGAGCTGAGCTAAGGCTGATCCGCTCCTAAAACAGAACATGGGGAGTCAACAAATACTGCTCCTCTGCTTACGAAGCAGGTTTCAGAGACAATTTAGTAACAAAAGCCTGTAGCCACACTCTCCCTTCTCCATTTCAGCAACCTCACTTAAGACAGTTGACAAAATCAAACCACTAATTTAAAGCCAGATATACAGCATCTTGTTCTGGACTTTGCTAAAATACCTGAGTAAAGATTTTCCTGGAAGTACATGAAATTCGTAATGCAATTTTCAAAGTGTCTCAGCAATGGAACAGCACAAGTGCACCACTGTGCAATAAAGACCAAAAAAAAATGACCTTGAGCTAGGACCAGCTGTTCTACTACTACTTTTTATTTTTAATTTGTACTAGGTATCTACACAATGGCTTACAGTGGGTGATTACAAACTCAAAAAAACCCCCTCCAAAACACAATGAAAAACCAACTGCAAATGCAGTGTGGTTCTGTCTGCATTTAAAATCAAGCACTTAAAAAAATACCAAGGTAAACAAAAACACAAGTGAGGGCAGTAAATATAAAAGTCAAGTTTCGCATCTCTTCAGAATGTATTTTCTCATCGTGTTTATTGTCTAAACCAAAATTACCTGCAAAATGCATGGAACAGGAGTGTTTTCTGTTTAATGAACAAAAATCTACAGAATAAAATTATAAAATTGTGTATTGCTGGGAGGTACAGGGAATGGGACTGGATCGTCAGAATAGTTACTGTTCACCATTACGTCACTTCTGGGACGTGGCCTAAAGTGACAAGGTGGGTTTTCTTTCCAAAGAAATGAGATTAGGAGATTATGCTAGAGACAAAGAGAAGTCTTCTAGAAGCACATACTATGAAACTGCACCATACCGATATTTAATTATCAGAAGCAGCTATATTAAGAGAGCATGATGTCTAGGAAACATCATCGCTAGAGAATGTGATGTTGAGATATATAACAGAGCCACTTCAGACAACTGTGATACTGCCTCCATCATATACCTCTTGAACTTTCATCACATAGACCAGCAGTATTGAACACTGAAGATAAAGTAGGAAAATGTGATGCTTAAATTTATGTCAGGTTAGAGGAATAAATCAAAGATGCTGTTATGAAAACTGCAGCCTCTGTTTTCAGGGATGTTTTATACATGTGTGGTAATGTTTGTCTTTTCTTAAATGTCTTCAGCAATTTCTTTATGGAGTCGTAAAATGGTATCCTCCTCTTTGTACTCTGTTGTCAAACAAGTGTAAGTGATAGCAGTCTAATGCTGAAACCTCTATCTTTAACTCAGCCATTCCTCTAGACAAGAGATATTGTTGGGTAATGTTACAGTGGAGAAATGGTTAAATTAATCAGAGCCTAAAATAGTCAGGATGTAAATCTTAGGTCTCGTTTTTGTAAATTAGGAACATAAACATCAATCAGCTTAGCTTCCTTCCCATTTGTCTTGTCTTTTTTGATTCTCTTCAAGACTCAGCTGCAAAAAGGCATCTAGCAGTGCTTGGTAACCTTTGCACCATGAGCTCTGTCTTTTGAGCACTGCAATTGATTTTCCTTGCTATGGTGATTGAAGATCCAAACAGTGTCATTGTTTCATTGAGACTGTACAGCAACAACAATAGCTCAGGAAATAACAGCTTAGTGAATATCAGAAACATCAGTTTGAGTGATGTTCACTGAGGCAACCTGCCCTCAGAAATGCAGCAGCCTGTGTATACACACATTGCAGCAGACTAATTCTGCAAAAGGTAGCACAAAATAGGCTAATACAACATCACCCTGTCTTTGGTCAACCATTTGACCCCTTTCCCATCATGCTGGAGGATTAGTAGTAGTATAGAACAGACAAAGCTGCAAATGCATGCTGGAAATCTGCAGGACAGAAGAGCCTCAAGGTATCATATTCTTACTGTAGAGGACCTAGGGAGTTCAGAAAACAACACTGGAGGAGTCTCTGTGTCTGACAGCTTTATTTCACAGCTTGGCCAGGATGTTGTCAAGGGGACATTTCCTGTTGTCCCCCGCCTTTTCTCGGGGAACACAGATTTTTAAAAGAATTTGACATTGGTCAAAGGAGTTCCCTTACCATCACAGTAAGAAGTACCTTCAAACCTTTCACAAACCTGCTTCTATCTCACTGTATCTGAGGGCAGCAACCCGGGCAGTAAAAATATATGCAAATCAGGGCTGCCAAATGAGACCCTAAGCACTTTGAATAGGATAAAAATAATTTGTAGAATTGAAAATGGTCTGAAGAGGAAGGTGATGTAAGAATCTGCCTTCAGGATCCAGCTTTGTGTTCTGGTGAGCACTGACCATTGCAGGGATATCCAGCCTACCCCTGGCCACTATAGCATATTTCCAAACAGGCTCTGTGTGCGCTGGTGTGGGGGGCAGGCCAGGGAGAAGGCATTTCTACAGACCAGGGACCCTGTGTGCTCCGCAACTAACACGTATGTGGTAAGGCAACTACTCCAGCCGCCCAGTGCAGATGATATGCATCAGAGCTTCAGCATGATGGCAGCATTTTAATAGTTCATCAGCTAGAAATTACTTCTGTGTATGCTTGCCTATCCTGGTGTGAAAGTTTTTGTGGAAGCATTGAATTAGTTTTACCTATATTTTTTCATCTTAATAGTTGAACAAGGTTTTGTTTAACATCATGTAGTCCAGCCAGCAGGAACAACCCAGATAGATAGTTTCAGTGTTTCCTGGGTTGAATACCAGAATCAGTAATACCTGAGCCTGAAAAGAACATCAAGTTTTGTCACCGCATTTCAATAGATGGTGTCAGTTCAACAGCCTGACACAAAGGACAAGCCAGCAGTTACCCACAAGAACAGAGAATGATAAAGATGGATAGTCCCTCGCTACATACAAGAATAAGAATACTTGGCCTTGGCCTAGGAGACCTGAAATTAATGCTTCATTCTTTATCCTGGTCACCTTTTGCTCTTCTGTGGAAGAAAAACAAATTAAAGTAATAAGAATTAGAAAACTTACTTGGCTTGGAAGGCATTGTTGGTTCCCCTGTGGTCAAGGTCATGACATAAACATCCCACAATCAAAGCTAAAATTTCAATTTCAGTTAGAATCTCCTGAAATCCTGCAGTCTGAGAGCGGAAAAAAAAAAAACATAGCAGCTGTAGCTATCAGTAGCAAAAGGGATAAGTAATATTAGTCCATCGAGCAACAGTCAACCTCAGTTTGATACCATGAATGTTTCAGTAAGGAGAAGATAAATGTTTTATTGTCATATTATATTCCCTCCTGTATGTTAGATGGTTAGCAGAACAGATAATGTCCTTGGAGTGATCTGTTATTATGTCTCTCTTGCATTTCCAGCATGCCATTTCTCCCCTACCCAGCAGGCACTAAAGGCAAAAAGAGCTGAAAACAAACACCATGAACTACACACTATGACAGGAACTGAAATTTTGTATTAGAGAAATGCAAACCAAAATTTATTCCCGTTTGAAATTATTGTTCAGAGAAGTATTTAGACAGATTTCTTCTGTCCTGGGGTGACCATCTTAGCCAGTCCCTACTGTCAGAGGTAGTTGGAGATATTAAATGAAAAGACCCATAAAAGAAGCCAGCTAAAATATATTCTACAGAACTGTTATGAACTATTAAGAGATTTGTTATCTGGGACACATGAAACAAAGCTGCTTGATTTAAAGAGGAAATGTCTCAAATGGCATATTTCTGCTGCAGATACCCACTTGAATTTGGAAGAACATTTTGAAAACTGATGTACTGAAATTCCCCACAAGCAGCTCAGATCAGATACGCCCATTTGAATAGGGGAGCTGGCATTTTTTTGCCACTATACTTTTCCTTGTGGTACTTGCCAAAGCAGGTTTCCTGCCCAAACCGCCTCATGTCAGAAAAGAAACACTACTGTTGTTGCTAACCTCAAGCATCCTGAATGGATCCTGTCTAGAGGAGGTGCTGGAGCCTGCTTAGGGCACCACTTCTTTGGTGCTGTGCATCTTACCCATGGCAGAAACAAGGTTCTTCAACCCTTCAGAAGTATAAGGGCAATATATATATATGCCTGCAAAATTTATTTATATATGCCTGCAAAAATGACTGGCTGAGCTGGAAAATCAACACTTGTCTTTCCACAATGCCCATCTCCAACAACACTCCTCAATTAGCCACACAGTCTAGTTAGTATGAAAGGAAATTATATAAAAGGAACAGAAGATGCATTTATATTGGAGGACAAAACCAAGACTGAACACTAACGGTGTGTAAGAAATCCTGAACTCCACTGATTTTTAATGGGGCATAGTTTCACTGGCAAAAAGGGGGTTACAAAGACAGTGAGCATGCCCTATCAGTGGGACCTGATCTCCTTACCTTGCAGGAACTTACAGCCTGCTAAGAAATGCCAGTCAATTGCTGCAATACCTTGTGAAAACTCTGATATTCACTCTGAAGACCACAAATTCTACTTAAATAAATCCATATTAAAATCCAAATATCCTCTGGTTTCATAGTCTGAAATGTGGCTGCAGGTTATATGTAGGCAGTACAGGGAGCCAAGCTCCCCTGGGTGCTCAGGAATGTGTTTTCAGTGGGAACTGAGGAAGTGAAGGACTTGCTACAAAGGCTTTATAATTGTGCTCAAAGTTTACATATCAGGAAAGATGATCAAATATCAGAAAAAAAAAATCCTCTGTGTAGAAAACACTGGTGTACAGAGTAATTTGTATATTATGCAAGAGATTCTTCTGTTTTCTAGTGGCATTCCTTTTTTAAAATTTCAGTAACTGCTACCCAGGCAGAGGAAATTATCTAAAATAATAGTGTTTTCTCTTTTTATTTTTTAAACATTACTCTTCTATAAAAAATATTAATCAATGCCTATTTTTTAAAAAGGGATTAAAAACCAGGTTTGTAACTCACAACATATGTCAAGTTTCTATGTAGAGAAAATGCTCATGGCTAAGCAACAACTTAAAATAGAAGTTTTAGGCTATAAAATTGATGCTGTAATAAATATTCTTTAGCATAACACAAGCTTTGATTAAGCTCAAGGATTCAACCTCTAATGCAAATGCAGAAAAACTGCTTAAGGAATCTATTAACAGTAGCAATATCTCAAAAAATAAATGCAATATTTTATTTAATCCAAAGTCTTGCCATTGAATACATGAGAGAAATAATTGCATATTTCACTTAATAAAACCCACCTAACTTAAAACAATGTTTTGCTAAGGAGGTATGTGCTTTGAAAATAATATAAGAAAAAATAGATTTACAATTTTCCATTTTTTGAATTTACACAGAGAAAAAAAAAAGGACATTGCTATAGATGGCGGTGCAGTAAAATTTATTTTCACCAGAAAAGGAATGACCTATAACTCATGAATGGCAGAGTCTCCAGTGAGTTATGGAGGTCATTCTTTCATGTGAAGAAATGAATTGCATTCATTATACCTTGCCTCCTAACTGTATGTTCTGTTATTAGCACACCAGATGGGATTTTAATTTTCTATTGCTTACTTGTTAATTTTTACTTTTTGAAATAAGTATCAATGTGAACGGTGTTAAGCAAAGGCATTGATAATGAAGCCTGGGATCAATCCTGCAGTTTACTCCTGTGTGGTGTCCTTAATGTGCAGGAGCAGTCTTGCTTCAGTGCTTGTCTTCAAAACATTTCAGTGACTCTGAAAGACAGAAGTATGTCTTGCAGGACAGGGCTGAAAATTGTTCAGAGTCTAACCGGAGAGACAGAATACACACTTAGATATACAGGAACATCCCTTAGATATGCAGAAGGCTGACACAGGAGTGAAACAACTGATTTAAGCTTTGTTGGATTTCTGTTGTTTGGCTTGTTCAACCCAGCTGAATTTTCCTACATTACAGATTAGACATTACTATGTTACAGTAAATCCTATCTGGAAACACCCTAAAATAGACCTATTGGTTTATATTTGTGATGCAGTCAGTAACACTGACTGTCTTGGAGAAATCGGGAATAGAGTGCAATAACTGCACAGAGCAGTCCCTTCTTGACCGTCAGAGCCCCTTTTTGATGGTCAGAGAATTGTCCCCGTTTTGCAAGTGAAAGAACAAGGCACATGCTAACTTGCGTGGTTCCCCGAAGACAAATGCAGCAAGAGCAAGCCTTGTGCTATTACTAGTCTCTTGACTTTCTCTAGTGGCTTTTTGCACAAGATTAGTCTTTCTGTCTCTGGAAAGGAGAGCAGCCCAAGCAGATCATACACCCAAATTTACTCTGTTCTCATCCAGAGCCACAATGAAGCGGGGTGGGGTGTGTGGTGAGTCCAGTGCTATGGACACATGAGTCCAGCCCTGCATGTGGAATTGTTCATTCAGTTTATTACCAGGAGTGTGTGCAATGAAATGAGCTTGGCTTGAAAATCCTAGATCAACTCCCCCAGACAGCTGCATCCCTGTTCTGAATGCTAAAAGGATTGTGCAATTACGCTTTAAGAACCACGATCAAAGCAGTTTATGGTTAAGGCCTCCCAGTCTTGCCGGTGGCTGTTGAAGCAGCAGGGATCTGCTCTTGCCAATGCCGTCACCGCTAGCTGAGGTGGAGATGCCTGATGGGAGAGCGCGCTTCCCACCGCAAGAACATCCTGCCGAAAACCTGGCCTCGGAGCTCCACCTAGAGGTGCTCGGGGGTGAGGTCTGGGGGCTCCTCACCTCCGGCAGCATTTGGCAGAAATTAATCTAATACCCAGCTGAACGGCGCTGCCTGACTTTGCTCTTACTCCTCAGAGTAAAAAGCTTTTCATTTTTCTATAACTGAGAAAAAAAGCACGTCAAGTTTATAAAACTTTAAAAACGCCTGATGCCCGCCCATTGCCATGAGATTTCATTAGAGACCATCAGAGAGTGCCTGCTGAAACAATGTAATTCTGCTCAGATGAACAGCCTTGTGTCCAGAAGAGGTGACCTTTTTCTCTCGTTGAACACATCCATATCTTTTGTCTCACAGAATACAGTACAACTTTGCTACACCTCTACAAATGCTCACAGAAACAAACCCCCATAACTAAAACGGACTTAGCATTAGACCAACATCCACCTGCTAGAGGATGTCATACTCTTTTTTTCTCACCCAACACACAAAGTTCTGCCACAGAGACAACACCAAACAGAGGAGGACAGCTGGGAACCCATGCACAAGACAGCTGGAAACAGGCCAAGGATTGTCTCAGGTACAAGTAAGACGGTGCTGATGTGTGCTGCAAATGGCACAGGCTGTGGAGTCCCCACCTCTACAGACAGGGTCCACATAAGCATTCAATGATTTAAAATTAGGAAATGAGCACATGATATCCCAGATAAATACTTGCATAAATACTATTACCATTTAAAGGTTCAAAATAGATGACTCTGCTCATTAAAAGTGAACATGAAGAAAAAATGGAAAAATTTGAATTCTAATTTTTATTTTAGATAACGAAAACCCAAAATGTAAAGTACAGTGGAAAGTGTTACGTGCATACCGATGTTTTTCTTCTCTTTTGCCATATTAACCAGAATATTAAACATCCAGGACCACTGGGAATTTTATTGATACAGTTACAGGAATTAACTAGCCAAACATGGATTATTTCATGCATCAAGGTTGCTGTGAGGGCGAGAGAGAGAGAAGTAGGAACAGTAGTACCTTTACAGAATGTACTTGTATGCTGAAAGGAGTTACAGGTGCCCATGGAGATACATGTTATTAAAACCCAGAAGCGTTACAGTGTCCAACGGAGACACAAGGTTCACTTAAATCACTGTGTTGGAAGAAAATCTTAGAATGTTTTAAAGCAATACCTTCTACAACGATTTAGATGAAGCTAGATTAAAAGGTAATAATAGCAACATAATAAATACTTCTGGGTTTCTAATCTTCCTTGGGTTTGTACTTCTTAATTTAAGAGTCTGAAATAAATGTCAAATCAAAGAGTTCCAAAAGAAAAAGATTTTTGTGAGATCAGGACTATAATAACAAGTTCACTCCAAGACTGCCATCTGCTTTCTGTCACTTTAATGTGCCTGTGATACCAGCGTTACTAAAATGCTGTAAGGTTTTACCAAATATGTGTCGCCTTAAGTTGAATAACTTCCATGTGCATTTCTCTTGGAAATGAATGGGTATTATAACTAGAGAAGAAATCAAGTGTTGGAAAATATGTAGACAGGTAAGGCAATGTGGCAATAAAACTCTTATGGGATTGAGTTTGTAACTGGATACTTACAGTTATCATGGCAAACATTAGCTGGCAGACGTTGAATGCATGCCTCCAGTTGTGATACAAAACCATTCGATAATTCTTCCTAACCGTCAAAAGCCACCTACACAGTGTCTGAAATGAAAAGTACAAATTGTATCAGGCTACTAAATGTGTACAAATGGACAGAGCAGTGCCAAGACAAAAGCAGCAGATATCTCTGCAGCACAGATGGTTACCTCGTAGTCAATTTTAAATTTCTGAACCATTCCAAGTTCCATGAACATCCGGAGGGCTGCAGTAATCATGGCATCCACATCAAGCGAGAAGTCATCAAAATGGATATCATCAATGCCAAGCTCTGACACCAGAGGGATGTTTGCTGCCTGAAAATGCCAAAGAGGAGGGGAAACTTCCAATTCAAAACTTGGGTCTTTTTTTCTGTGTCACTCTTTCAAGAAACCATCCATACATCTGTTCTGACCTGCCAAAGATCCCCTGCTTGATTTGAATGCCAAACAACAGTAAGTTTTCATCTGAGAAATACAATCATGTTAAACTATCAGAGTGGGGAAACAGTGGGAAGGAGAAGAGTGTGGAACAAGCAGAAAATACACTCACCATTGCAACTAGAACCTGTATATACAGCATTTAGATTGCGAGGGCTGACCACTTTACAGCTACTGCAGTAACACAATATATTCCAATGCAAATCGCAATTCTATAACACAAGAAACATCTGGACAGCCAGGAGCTGGGAATTTTAATTGCTACCATTCAGAAATGCAAAGTAAATATACTACTCTGCAGAACTTCTTTGTCCAAATGTCTTTACATTCACAAGCATACAAGTGCCCTTTGCTTTACACTGTTCACTACACATTCAGAGAACTAAAAAAGAGTAATGCAAGAAATGTCTAGCAGTACTTTTCAAATGAAATCATTTTCAACATGCTGATTAAGTACAAATTCAATAGCCAACACAGTACATTTTGCTATGTCCATGTAACAGCAGACTTTTGTTCTGTTCCTAAGAGAGGAATGTGCTTTTCATGCACACAAAAACATACGACTGAATGTGCAGGACTGGCTAAGGCACACAGTTGCGCACACAGATGTGTTGTGGCTGGCCCGCGGCAGCACCTGCAGGAGCCAGGCAGAGGTGCTGACAACCCTCAGGGGCTTGTTTGCCCTTCCTTATGGCCCTTTGGCCTTGCCACTCATCTCCCTAGAGAGGGCAGGTGGAGGAGGCTGCATTTGCTGAAGGAGCATCTGTTCCCTGTCTTCCACATTGAGAAGGTGATGGGTCAGGTAGAAACCTCACAAAGGTGCTAGATCCAGCCCATAGGCCGCGAGCTGGACTGTGCTGAATTAGTTAAAATCACATGGGCTCAGCTGGTGTGACTCATCCAGCCACTCACTTGCATAAAATACCAATTTGTTCATGCATCTACAAGTTAACCTTCACAGTTACAGCTTCTATGTGACCATCTTCTGGGGTTTTTTTCTGAAAACTTGTATTTTGAAATATTGCACCTTAACTACAACAAGTTAGTGATATGTAAAAAGCTTTCTCTGGCCAAAGGGAAAGTGTCTGAATATGGTCTGAAGTTGCAGCAAGGGAGGTTTAGATTAGATATTAGGAAGAAATTCTTTACAGAGAGAGTGGTTAGGCATTGGAACAGCCTGCCCAAGGAGGTGGTTGAGTCACCATCCCTGGAGGTATTTAAGAAACGAGTTGACATGGTGCTTTGCACACAACATGCTCTAGGGGCAGGCATGTAGGGGACTCGTGCGTTGGGTTTTGGTTTTGTGTGGGTTTTTTGGGGGTGGTGTTATTGTTGTGGTGGTTTTTTTTGTTTGATTGTTTGTTTGAGTTTTTTTTTGTTTCCTTTTAGTAGTCAGGTATTTAGGTGTTCTTTATTCTTGTAGGTATTGTTGGACTCAGTGATCTACAAGGTCCTTTCCAACCACAATTATTCTGTGATTCTGTCACCCTTATAATTACTTTATGTGGAGATTAAGCTGGGCTAGCTGTATCATGTAAGAGAAGATGATGTAAACCTGCCATAAATAGTATTAACAGAGTGATAACTTATTTGCTAGCTAGAAGAGAAGTCTTTTCAGTTCAGCACCCAGTAAAGCATGCCAATACCACACAAAGTCATGGCATTAGGCGAGTGAGGTTAACTGACTTAGGAAATACAACTAACCCATCAAGTCAAGAGTCATCCCAGGACACAGCTGAAGGACCTCTGAGGCATGCAGGCAGAGATGTAAAGCTCTGTTAACTGCACAATTATGTTGTCTGCTAGCATACTTATCCTGGCTAAATGAAGTCAGCATCTTTTTCTGAATAATTATTGAAATACTTGAAATACATCTAGATGATCCCAATGGGAGTTACACCTCAACACCCCTTAAAATATGGCCCAAAAGTGATGTATTTACTTCTGAGGTAGGAAGAAAATAGTTAGGTCTGAAATAGGAGTGCTGTGCCAGAGACTGTGCTGTCCAGACCTTCAGTGGTCTAACAAAAAATGTGACTTTTTTAATCATTCAGTTATTCTTCAGAGCTTTGGGGGATACTCAAAATGCATACTAATATTTAGTCATTACTAAATACACTCATTACATAGTAAATGCTGTCTCTATAAAATGTCTCTGAGGGAGAAAACACATTTGTCAGTCTTGCTTGTTCCTTAGAGAGAAGTTTAAATAAAATGCTGAAACAGAAGTACTTGATTGTAAGTAGACCTACTTGAACTTGTTTTATTGAAACTATCTTTAGAAACCTATTGCTGCACTTTCATTAACTTTGATGTGGGCTCTGATTACAATTTTCCATAGTTTTTTGTCCTCTTAAAGGAAAACAGATATTTTCCTTGCTATTTTTTTAGTGGAAACAAGCACTTTTACCAACCTGTTACAATTCAAGGAAGAACACTTGAAGCAGTTGCTCAACTACAATTGTTTTTCCCTTTGTCAAACAGTGGAGAAATAACAATAAATTCCAAATCTATTACAAACTGAACAACAGGATATTAACAAAACAAGTCAAAAACAATTTCTTCCCATGTCAGTTTGAAACTTTTAAATATTTATGAGGTTTTACAATCCTAAATTTAACAGGAGTGCCATAATCCAAAATAACTGCTGAATTAATAACCAGGAGATAACATTTGTATAAAAGAACCATTTGCTTTACAACAGCAATAAAGGAAACAACAGAATTATGAGTGTTGAGACTAATTTGAATAATGTTTAAAAAATGATATGTTGCAGGGCTGCAGCAATATTCTGGCTGCACCTGGCATTGTCTGTTCTCAGCTTCTTATGCTGGAAGTGCAGCCGTCCAGGGTTTATGGGAAAGCAGTCATTAAAACTTCATTTTTTTTTTAATTACAAAGATATAAAAAATATTCATAATACAGAAAATTAAAACATATCCGTCCCTGAAATTTTGCTGCTCTTCAGGACAAATTCCAGTAGATTTCTTAAAATAACAACACTCTTTTCCAGGATAATGGAGGAGATGACAGTACCACGACAATAAGAGGAAGGGGCAAGCAATTAAAATTCAGCTCACAGAGAAATTATTTTTGTAAAGCACCATAGTGAATTAAAATCACTTAAAAGGCTTGTTTCCTGTTGAACATTTTGAAATTCAATTTCCCCTTTCTAAAAACAATTAAGAACATTATACTCCAAAGTCTTTTTACCCTGTGGACTAAGCAATTTCAGCACTCTTTATCCTTGAGATAAATTCACATGACTATTTTGTGAGCTTATGGTAAATTAAAGCTGGGCGTGCCTCCTCTGGTGACATCTCCATACCCCCTGGTAGTAAAGCAATAATTTGTCTTGAAAGGAACCACAACCAGATTCAGTATTAATAAGCCTTCGGGCTGCTGTGGATGAACAAAACTTAAGAAAGAAAACTTCAGGAAACTAAAGAGTCAGTGTTTTAGGGAAACTTTGAAAGGCTAAATACTTGAAAGAAAGCTACTATTTGATGCTTACAGCTTAGTGCTGCTAAAGACAACTATTTCACATTTTTAGAAGTATGCATAAAACATATGCTATATAAAATTGTCTGTATTGTCAGCATGCAACTGGGTAACAAAGATAAATATTCATTTCTACTAATTTTTTCTTCTGGGCAGTATGTGTTCATGTGAAAAGATACGTATGTCAGAAAAATGCAGTATAATATGAACACACATACACAGAGCATTTCACAGAGCATTTTCCAACAGTCTTACTCTATGGACTGAACAAAGTGATCACAATCAATTGACAGAAGCAAAAGGGGAGATTTATGCTGCTCTTACTGCACGCATTTCCAGAATGAGAGAAAGGTTTTACGTTCAGCTTGGTTAATGTTACTACAAATTGCTTTCCTTTTAATTCTGCTTTTGATTTCTGTTATATACCACACTAGTACCTTCATAATGGCCAATACTGCTACTCAGAACACGTATGCAAAGCATACCATTAAATGGTCTCTTACAAGTTAACCTTAAATCATATTTAAGTTATAAATAGTACAAGAATGATCCCTTGGAGATGGGTGAAAAGAAAGGAGATAAATTTCCTGTCCTGAATAACTTTTAGGTGTGATAGCTGATGATCCTTTCAAACAGGGAAGAATCTTCATGGATTTCCCTAATGATCCACAAAGTTTTACAAACCAAGGCTCCTGTGTGAGTTAGAAGTCTAGTTTTCAGTATATGAAAACTCTACTGAGATAAAATCCCATTCCAGCTAGTCAGATGTACTGCCAGTGGAGACCAGCAGACAAGTCACATGCTGCCAGCATAAAATTTGTTCAGAGGGAGATAACTCCTTGCACAGGGAAAAACTGTATTGTGTCAGGAACAAATATGAAATAGCAATTTTGGTATTTAATAGAATTAAATGATTTTGCACTACCTCTTCTAATAGCATATTCTTCACAATCTTCTACAACCATATTTAGTAATGTGATAAAATGAGATGTAAGGAAACTGGCAAGTTCTATAGAAAGCATTCTTTCTCTCTGTAAAATGTTCACTACAATGGAAGCAGTCCAGCTAAACACAGAAAACACTGGACTGAAATCCTGCTTTGCAGTGTCACTGTGTTACTGTCAGTGTCTGTCTGTTCAGTTTTACTACCTGTGTAGATAAGATGTCAATGCTTATTATGTAATGTAAAGCTTATTATGTAATGAAAGCATTTTGAAACCTCCCGAGAAGGATATTAGTACAGCTTTGTTAAAAAAAAAAGGTACATTCTGCCATTTGTTATGCTCAGCTGCTTGACCATGGGATATCAGAAGTATTCTGTAACAACACCTTCCACTACTGAATGTAGTCCACCTTGAACAACGACATGTGGAATGGTTAGCTAGGTCTCCTAATCAGAAAATGCTGCCAGACTGATGGAAAAAAAGTAAGAAAAAACTTGAATATATAGAACACATATAAAGATATTCCATGAAATATATGTCGCAAGGCATCAAAAGAACGGCAAAACAATCTGGTATGCCTCTTAACTCCCAGCGACATGGAGTCTGCATTCCAGGTAGTATTTCAATAAAAGTCAGGATCTGACCTCATTTATACTCTATAGTGAAACTATGCTGTGACATATACAAAAAAATAAGACTACCCTTTCAAGAATCTCTTCACCTAGAATGTCTCTCAAAAGATTAAGAACTGAAATACCTTAAAGGCTGATCATCAAAGCCCACTCAGAAAGCATCAAAGTATAGAATAATTAAACACAATGACTTCTTAATCTCTCACTTAATCTTCTATCAAGTCATACTGGAGACAGTATTTTCTGATGGCAAAGATTTTTATTTGTAAAGCGTTCTTTTCATGTATAAAGGCCTCTAAAATACTTGTTTATATTTATAGCCACAGGCATCTTTTAAAATTTATCTTCATAGGCAGTTAGTAGCAGTAGTGCACAAATTTTGCACTACACAGCCATGGAAAACCAAAGCTTGATATGTTTCAGCCTGGCACATTTCTTACTCTCTCCAAAGGGGAAAGAATCAAATGTTTCAGCTCAGGGATGTTTTAACACCCAGAGCAACCTGGCTTTTAAAGGCCTCCATCTGTTACTGCAGACTGCAGATGGTGGCTTCTGCCCTTCACAATGCTGAGTTAGCACCTCTTTTCCAATGACCAACCACAGCAGAAGTAGGACAGGGGCATTTAATGGGAATTTTATAATATTTACAGTAAAAGGAAGTCAGTGTGGAATCCTTTTAAAGTGACCACAGTAGCATTCAGGAGTGAAATCACGCGGAATCACAGAATCATTTAGTTTACCAGACAGTCTAACACCCCTGCTCAAGCAGGGTCAAACCCCCCTGTCTTTATTTGCTCTTCAACAACATTCAGCAGATGCAAATTCTCTGAATGAGGTCACTGTATGAAGGGATACTCTACCACAACTGGAGGCTGGAATGAAATAGGAGTGGGTCTTTGGACTCATCTGAAGGCAGCTGGATGAAAAGATGAGATAAGGAGACCTCATGCTGTCATATAAACATGCTTTGCTACCCTCAGATCTACCAGACTCCCTGTTTCTGTGTGCCAGACCCTGGGAGTGTTCTATCCAACAACTGTTCAGATGTAAGACATCAACAGTCCCTGGAACAGGATATATGTATTTTAAACCTTTTCAGAATAACCCAGCAGATAACCAAAGGGTTGCAATTGTGAAATCAAATGCCCAGAATCTGCCCGAAGTCCCACAGTAGGTGTCTGAGCCCTTTGCTGGAAAAAGTAATTCATTGTTTTAGTCAAAGTTTCACATCTGTAAACTAAGAATGCTTCTGCTCTTGCTTCAAATCTGCAGCTGAAGCACATAGAAGTTGCATTTAATCTTGTTTTAAAGAGTTATATTTGGTTTATCCATTCACCAAACATAACTACTGCTTAGTACAAATACTGGTATTTCTTTAATTAAAAGAGAAACTTCATGGCATTAAGAAACCTATTTATTCTGCTTCTTCTACTAAAACAAGAAAAGAGTCATTAGGCAATATATCACCATCAAATATAGCATTTAGGATTTTTTTTTTATTATCATGCACTGTGGTCTTAGGACACAAATATGGTATTTACTCTCTGCTTTTGGTATAAAGCTCTATGTGCCTGAAGAAAGGTTTTGTCTTCTTATAATTTTATTTTTAAAAGGGCAAGGGATTATTATTTATGTCATTAAAGCATCACACATGCTATTGCCAAAGATAAGCCCAGAATTATAGCTAAAAAGCTGAAAGTATTTTGAATGTTTCTAAGTCATTCCTGTCTGAACATGCTACTTTCTGAAATTAGGACCCATCAAAAGGAATAATAAATTTCAGAGATAAAAATACTACTTTTAAAATTTTGTTACAAACTTTAACAGAAGAGACACAAAATACATTATTTATGTTGCCAAAAATCAGTCCTTGATGTTAAACTTGTTTCCTAGTACACAGAAACAAAATATATGGCAGTCTATAAAAGGAGCAAGAAATTTCTATTTTAAAAGAACAGACACATAAAATAAGAGCAATTAATGGTCTGAGCATCTATTATTCTTAAGACCAAAGTCCATAACCACAGCAGCCTAGGACTGGAGTTTTACAGGGCACGTACATTGAACACAATGATCTCCTGAGGCGCGCAGGGGAGCATTCACATCCTTTTGGCTTATGGTGATTAGGAAATAACCAGTGTGTCACATACTACAGGCTAGCAACTGTCGACTTTTTATGACCATTGGTGCAGATGAGAAGCTCATACAAAAGGGTCTATTCAGTCTCTGTCCCAGAATTTTAAACAAACACAAGCAGCAAACCCAGGGCAAGTATTTCTCCATAATACAAAAGTGTCAGGCATGCAGGCTGCCATTTCCCACAACAGCCTTACTCAGTTTTGGTAGGCGGAGAATCAGCTTTGTTGCTCCCATGAAGAGCAAAATGGGCAATGCAGACTGACCCCTTCATGCCTATAAATTTGGGAGGGTGAGGGAAGAGGGATACCAGGTAGCTTTCTCCTCCACATGACTGTAGGAAGGGGAGGGAAGTCTCTAGTGGCTTCCTTGAAGACTCAGAAGAGGAAAAACCTGATCAAGGGTGGAAGGAACATTGTCAGGGTTCTTCTCACAGGGAACATGATGTGAACACACAGGGATGACCTGACTTTTTTGGTGGCAAGCAGCCCAAATTGTGCCCTGCAATTCTCAGTTGGACACATGGTGTGAGAGAGTGCATGAGAAAGAATTGAAGTCACTGCCAAGAAAACACGCACAAAAAAGAAAAAGAAACAATAAAGCCTCAAAAACCTCACCAGTGACATAATGGTGTACACATTGTCATTACACTATTTTTTCTATCCCAGTGTACTCCAGCAGCCCTCACTGCACTCAAGCCAATCTACTGGACTGCTGATCATGTACCACCATTGGGCTGTGGCAGTGCTGCCAAATTAATGTTCTGAATATCATCTTACCCTATGCTTAGACGGTGCTGCAGAGGGGCTGCAGCATCAGCTGAGGAGCTATGAATCTCTGTTTGGGGACATTGAGGATTGTGCATGTCTGTCACAGCTGTGGGGTGCACAAATACCTCAGCCCCCACTGACAGAGAGGCAGTTAATGTGCAGGCAAGTGAGAAATGAACCAGGCAAGGAGCTCGATACAGGACCCTAGTAGGGCTGCATTGCTATGCCACTCAGCACCCAGCTCATCAAGGTCTTCCCCAGGCCACTGACATGTGCCCTGGATGCAGGCACTACCCACAAAACAGGTCGTGCCACAACTTGCCATGGGGTTGTTATGATCATGCCACCTAAAACCTTTCCTTACCACCACCCACAGCAACAGGTCTCCTTCAGGACAATTACAGATAACGCAAGAAGATACGTGGAATCAGTTTAATAGTAGAGTTTATGAAGGGTGTTTTTTTTTCTGTGCCCACAAGCTTATTGTATGCCTGAGTCAAAACACACATGGCAGCACAGGGTTAGTTGATTTACATGTAAGTGCACCAAACAGGATGCTGTTTGCACAGGGGGATCACAAAGGCTCTGGAAAACACTGATATGTGCTGTTCTCAGCTTTTTTGCATGCGTTCAGAGCTGCGTGTAGCTTGCTGAGAAGCACAAGATGATGGAACACTTCACAGAAATGGCCTCATAAAATATTCAGTTTCCTGTTTTTGCCTGGGGTACAATCTGCACATTTTCCATACAGTTGCTGCAAAAATGAGAAGTGCGAGAGTCTATTTCTCATACATTTAAAGTGTTTACACTTTAAATTTGAAAGACTAAAAATGCAAAACTACTGATGTAATTTCTCTGTTAGAAAGTACATTTACTCTGGCTGGGATTTTTCCCAGACTAAACCAAGATGCTTTTGAGACTAAAACAATGGAGGAATCCCCCCTAGGCAGACAATGAAACAGTGCAATAAATAACCCCTAGAAGGTTGTACATAATATATGCTGGATATCATTTTGCTTGACTGACACAGGCCCATACACCCAAAATACAAACTCATCTAGAAAACAAGTGTGCATCCATGTAATTTTTTCCTTCAAATAACCCCAGAACCTAAGTTAATACTGCACAGGAGCACGGTCACTCTAACACTTGTGTGAGGGAACAGGTCTTTCAACACAGCCTCACTCTTACCAGCTGATGGAGGAATGCAAAAAAAAAAGAAAAAATAAAATTGCTGGATATAAGACTGTGGATGTAACATGGCTGAACCCATGAGGCTATTTCTCCCGAGTCTCTTGGTGACTTGCACGAGAAGGACACGCTGTCTGCGTTGATAACATATTTCACTGCATGCACACACACAAACGTTACGATGGTGTGAAATTACACTGGTATTACCTTTTTCAGGATTTTACAGCTTAACAGAAGTGCTGCTAGGCGATCAGTCTTAAAGTGGAGCAAGGATGGCACCCAGTGGCCAAACAGATTCATCTCAGAAAAACCTTTCTCATCTCTTTCCCATTCTTCACTTTCCAGAATTTTAATTATAAAAAGGTTCTAGCTCTAACAGGAACTTGTTGGCAATGTCAGAAGCCTTTAAAGGGCACTGCCTTCTTCCTCTGGGGGACATTTATGTTTGGTAAAATATTTTGTAAAATATTTTGTAAAAAAACTTGCCTATAGAAATATTGCCATTAATAATTTAAAATTGATACCAGCAAACTTTTATGGCAAACAACCGTTTGCAGCCAGAACGCTGTATAGAGCCAGAAATAAACAAAGAAATGTATTTTTTTCCTTTTGTAGTGTATATGTTAGGGAAAACAAAAGCCTTTTTTTTTTTCCTGGTTTTGAAATCAGTAAAACTATGAAGGAACTTGTTTTATTTTAAAATTAGTGTGGATAATATTAGTGCCAATTAGAAAATTTCTATCCAAATAAGAGTCTGGTGAAAAGCAACTTGATCTTTTAACTAGAAAATTCGCAGTTATAACTGTCAGTTACCAAAAGAACAGCTAAATAAAGAATAATTTAAAATGTGAAATATTATGCCATTTTTCTGGATATCTTTGAAGAATTCTTTCCTTCATGAGTTAAAAAACCAGTACAATGGTCTTACTGGGCCAGTCTGGGAATGCAGATCTCGGAACAGCAAACCCATAAAGTACCAGCATTCACTGAAGTACCACAATTTTTTTAATTATTCCAGTCCAATTTAAGTGCACAAGTCTTTGCTAGACAGATTTTTCTTCCTGTTTGAAAACCCTTCCAAATATAAATTCACAAGTCTGTCAGTGACTGAACGATACTACTTTATCATTTGACAAGTGCTGATTTTTTTTTTTAATCATTCATCAGATATTCCTCAGGCCTGCATGACATTTTAAATGTATTCTATACCTTATCAGTTTTTGCATGGTCGTTGGCTAAATGGGGTAGCAGTGTTGAACTGTACTTACTCCTTGGTGCTTTCCAGCTGACAAGACATTCTTTTGGAGTATGATAACTGATCAGAATGAAGGACAGACAACAGGTCTGTTGGATAATAAATCATTTCACATTCACTTATGAAGTAATAGAACGTCCCAAACAATTGCTGTTTCTAATTTGTTTTTCTAAGCATTCTCAAGCCCTGAGCAAAAGGTGGCTTTGGATACAGATGCAAGAAATACAAAACTTACCATGCAAATAACAAAATGCAGTGTCTGAGGGCAGGAAAAAAGCAACATGCTTTTTTTAGTATGGGTAGATTAATAACCATAAATGTTTTATTACTCCTCTGCTGAAAATTTCTGTTGTTGAAGTACTGCTGTATTAGTGTGCACAATTACTAAGAAACTGAAAAATAGGCATATTAAAGGCAATTAGTCAGTAATATTTTAAACTACTTAGAATGTTTTGGTTTAGTACTGAAAAAGTATATTAGAGCATAGCAGAAACTCTTAGAATTATTATTTAAATCAATTGAGATCTATTTTAGCTTTACGGAATACAGCCTTTTAAAAAAGGTAGTACAAAGATGGGTTTTGACCATGAACATAATTTTAATTATCTGTTATTTTTAGTGATTTAAGTTTATTACTTGTTAAGGTATTTAACAAGGAGATTTAAATTCTGGCCCAGCTGTCAAGTAGCTGATCTTACAAGTAGTGATTATTAAATATTTCTAGTTACTATGTGTCTTTACTCTGCAGTCAGAATATCAATGTTGATTTTTCACATTTTTTTAATCCTAACCTTTAAGGTCCGTTCTTTTAAACCTACTGTATTGAGAGATTATTCTGTATAGCATAAACACTTAAATGCATTTTGCCTTTGCATATGAAAATATTCTACAGAAAGTTCCTTATTGACATCTGCCTTGCCTGACATAATTCACACCAGAACCTATTGCTTGCTGAAAGATGCCTGTCCTTTTAAAATCTCATTTAATGACTTGTGCTAGACCCATAAATGAACAGAAAAAAAATGTCTTAACATGGATATATGATTAAATTTTGGGCTTTATCTAGCTTCCAAGCCGCTGGTTTCTTTCTTCTGCCTTAACTCTCTTAAATCATATATATCTTTTCCTCCAGAGAATTTTGTTGGGTTTTTTTTTTTTTTTTTAGCACAGGATTTACTTTCCTCCTACACCACATAATAAAGTGATTTTGTGCGGGCTTACCATACAAATGCAACACAGTTGCATCATACAAATCTTTTGCAGTCAGAAGGCAGAAATGTTGAAATGTTTCACAAAGATGTTTTTTCTGTCCCCCCTTTGCAGATGGGAAACACCAAAACATGATGAAGCGTCCTGCCCCATCTGGATGACATGACAAAGTAAGGGCAAGGAACCTGCCCAGTTGGACTACAAGTATTCAGAGGTAGGCAGACTGGGTGAGTGTACTCCTCATGACTGCTATAACCTCCCCCTATAGCCAACAAAGAGAGCTGGCCCCTTCAGAGAGCAGCTCAGTGCCTGAGCCTCACCAGGTTAAATTATTCCCTGTAAAACCTCCCTCCACAACATCCTGGAAAATTAGTATTTCCTCTGCCCTGCAGGGAAGGGAACATTTTATTCTGGGAGTTTCATGTTTTCACTTGGAAATAATGAATGTAGTCATTTTAGAAACACAAGATGAATCCTTTCAGTGATCTTTTGCAAAAATGTAATCCCTCTTGATCAACTGCAAAGCCAGGAAATTCAAATGCTGAAATATCAATAAAACTGAATGTTTAAATTTTTGAAAGCAAATTCAGAATTCCCATTACCTTTTTCTCTTAACCGTCCCTAGAATTAAGAGTAGCCACTGTAGTATGACTCTAGTCTAATAAGACAGCTCCAAAAGTAATTCATATAGAGGTGCCCCTCATGCCTCTGACACACTGAAGTTGTCCCACTTTATTTCTGATAAAATGCCTCATGGAAGATATTAAAGCAAAACACTTTTTTTTTTTTTTTTTTCCCCCCACAAACTGTCTTATTGCTCTTTTATATGCCTTATTCTCAGTAAGATCTATCACCTTGGAATAGATTTCATGATGGTAACAATATCTGTATGAGAAGGGCTGTTGTATTAGGAGCAGTGCTCCCGAGAATCACAGGTCCCAGAAGTGAGACAAGGAGATGAAGAATAGCTTAGCAGAACAATCAAAAAATAGTTGCATCAGTCCAAAGGTCCTTATAAGCCCTGTACTTTACCTTTCAAGAGTGACCAAGATCAGGGAAGACTATTTGAATTGAAGAAACGTATTTCCTTGGTGCACTCCTCTCAGCTCTAGCTAGCTGCACTGTAGAGATTTTCTCAGCCAGAGATGACTGTCTTCATACAACAGTCCTCATTTGCCTTTTCCTTCTGTTAATTAATTATTTTTAACTCATTAACATCTACAGTGATAGGCCATATGGTTTAACTACATATTTGCTGAAGAGAGATTTAGTCGGATTAACATCTGTACCCTGGTAATTTCATTTGATGCCACTAAACCTAAACAAAAAATGAGAAAAGACCATGAACAATCTTTCCCTATTACACTTCTCCATGCCATTCCCACTCTTCACTGAAATGTTAAAATTTTTTTACATCTATATATCTCTGAACTAAAGAGCATTAGCCTGATGTTGACAGATGACAGGCTCACATTTCAGAAAATAGTATAAACCCCCCAATCTTATATTTTTAATCATTATTTATTATTTTCAATAATTTTCAGTGTATGCAATGTGTTCCTGACTTCTTGTTTCCATGACAACTGAAGACATAGGCACATGTAAAAGTGTGTGAAATAATGTAATACAATAAAGACCGCAGCTTCATGAATTATGAAACCCTTAACACTTGTGCTTTAGGTCTTGTCTTATGTGGGCAGTGTATGTGGAAAAGCAAAGAAAATAAGCTGTGTTTTACATCTTGTGAACATGTGAATTTCTCAGAAGGGAAAAAAGGAACACAGCTCAATATTAACACTTAAGTCCTGTTTACCCTCAGGGTTTCTCCTTATTTTTTTCCCCATTATTGCTATTCTCTGTGGAACTTGAGTAGCAGGAGTAGCATTAGGGAAAAGCTTGGTGCCAGCACAGACTGCTCCTGGGACAGCCAACGAGGACTTCAAGTGTCTGTGTGACTAGCCTTGGAGGACAACATCATGTGTATAACTTCATGCACTTACATAGAACAGTAGGTCTCTAAAGAGCTGTATGGGTTTCACCATATGCACGCCTGGACCATGTCTTGCAAGACTGACTTTGCAGTGTGATTACATGACTGCAGTCCTTTATAAACTGTTGTTACCAAACAGATTGAAACAGCAGCATCATCAATGCATAAAAACCTCATCTTCTAGCGATACATGTTTAAA
Organism: Ceryle rudis; assembly: GCA_033439905.1. Classification (NCBI taxonomy): domain Eukaryota; kingdom Metazoa; phylum Chordata; class Aves; order Coraciiformes; family Cerylidae; genus Ceryle; species Ceryle rudis. The sequence continues at coordinate 48,238 of JAAGNO010024248.1, forward strand.
TGTCAATATTTTGTAAATGGTCCAAAACACAAAGGCCAGCTTGCCTTTCTGAAATTTAATTACTGAGGAAGACTATAACGTAATTATTATAAACCAGTACAAATGATTTAATTTCCAGAACATAAAAGTTACTAAAATAGTTCTAAATCGAAAGATGGCGTCACAGCAGAGAATGACATAGCCTAGGAATGCTTTCCCAATACTTACAGAGACTGGAGATAAAATTAATACATAAAATTCAATTTTTTATTGTGTTGCCTACTGTTATGCATTTAAGGGTGGGTATAAAATTATTGTAACAGCATAAGACATGAATAACAAATGCATTTTATATCATACACTTAACACACTCCAAGTATTAAATTCATTTAAATCCATCATATTTCATGGATTCAAGTGTTTACATTGTCATATACAGTAGCAGTTCTAAAAGTTCTTTCCTGTTTTGATTCAACTCTTTCTGTTGTTATTTAGTCTTAAAAACTCACGTTTTTAAGAGTCACAAAAGCCTCCCTATGTGGAAGGTCTTAACTAGCCATACCTCAGGCTACAGAATTAAGAAATACAGGATTTGTTATTCGTGCTACATTTTGAATCGAAGATTCTGTTAAAGCAGGTGATACATTATTTGCTGTTGTGTAGCTCTCTTGTGTGCTGTTTGACCTAAAAAAGGGAATCTCTCACAGGGCTATAAATAATGCATCATAGTCATTAAATATTGATCTGGCTTATACCATTCACAGCTGCACAATTAGGTTAGCTTTTTAAAAACAGCTTCTTGTACATTACCCATAATAGGACAGTGTTTACATATTCTCTTTGGAAACAGTTAAATTTAAAGGTGATGTGTGTTTGTGGGACTGCTTGCTAAGTCTCGGGACTTGCTCATTACTATCTCAGAAGTCAGTAACTCTTGCTTTAAGTATCCTGTCCTGAACACAATTCTGCATTCTTTAGTCATGTATCTCAGCTTTCTATATTTGTCTAAAAGACAACTATTTTCAGGCTTGGAGAGTCTGCATTTCAATGAGAAGAAACCTGACACTACAAGAAAATGCTACAGGATAACATCAATCTTAGATGAATCAGACTTCACTAGGCTTACATTTTTCTATTTCAATAATACAAATGCTTATCACTAAACACTAGTGCTAGTACACAACAAATACAATGGAATTGTCTTTTAAGTCTAAAATACAAGAGAGAACAGAGTTGCCACAATTTTAAAAGTCATACCTATTTCTAACTGCTTAAAAAAATAAATATCAATATGAGTATGATACATTGATGCTTTACTTTAGCTTATCCTGCCAAAACTCAGTCTGAATTTCATGTAGTTACGTAGATGTAAGTGAGGAGAAGCACCATGATAAAACATGCTCAAGACTTCAGATGGACATTTTCAGATATGCAAGAAATGTTTGCACTCAAGATGTGGGGTTTTTTTTGGGTTTTTTTTACTTGCAAATGCCCATGAAAAGTAAGGTTTCGTTTTTCTCCATATATATAGAGCAATGGTATCAGAAAGCTACCTATCACAGTAATGCAGCACATATCAGAAAACCTAGAAAAATATTACGCAGTTTACGTGAACTTAGCAATATATCAGATTTAAATGATTTTTTGGCTTTGGAAGTCATCATGATCTACACTTAAGAAAAAATATTAGAGTTGAAAAACATTTTAATAGCAAATAAATGTAAAATAATCTGGGAACTGAGTGTCTATGTACATGTACAACTTATTTTCAATTATATGTTTTAGTTGCTCTTATTTTAATCCTATACATCATTCACCAAAAAAACACGTCCTCTTTCTTAGAACCTGGAAGTACATTGCCTATCCCAAATACAGGAATAATGGTAGACACCCCACAATTAATTCTGATTAATAATTAATTCCAATTCAATTGCCTGTTATTGAAACTATCAATTAAGTTTCCATATGTTTTTCCCCCATTTTAGAAACCCACACATTTTACCCTGCATGACAGCTCAAATTTTCCCTTCATCTACATTTTAAACTGCCATACAAAGAGGACTGGATCTTAAAATTTAACTTTTTTTCAGGGATCTTGTTCTATCAGAAAATGCAATGCAACAGAGTGATTGCCATGAATAAATAGATGGAAGGTGGCAGACAGGATACTAATATGCAATTTTATAAATGCCAAACAAAGCCAAAGACCACAACATCCTGCTGAAATCAATGGCAAACCTCCCATTACCTTCCCCAGGGCCAGATTATCACCTACAGAGACTAAGTGATTTGCTCAGCCTCTGAATCCAGATCTCTGCAATTCCACTTGTGTCTACCTAGAGGGCTAAGGCCTTCTCTCTTATTGCTAAAACAAGCTCACTGGGTTAAGAGCATGAATTTTTTCAGTTTCCATTTCCCCTGGGCACAGGCAGCAGACTCGAGTAGGTGGCTCCATCCAGGTCAGCGGAGCTGCACCAGCCTACACTGTGTCCTTGCCTTGCACCAGTCCTGCTCGCACTGGCCTCCTGAGAAATGCGTCCCTTCTAGTGTAAGTGCTAATGAATCCCCAAAGCTTTAATGCAAATAATGAAAAGGACTAGTGGCATGAATTTTTATAGTGATGATTCACATAACTGGATTCTCTTCTGGCAAAAAAAACCAACTACCCGTTCATTAATAGAACCATTTCTAATCATACAAGCATTTTTAAACTTGGCTTTCAGATTTTTATTAGTGAAAGCTATATCCTGGTAACACCAGAAACAGAATCTTTTCAAAAATGTACAAAACCCCATTCAATGGGAATCTACATTGCTGATTTGTTTTTAGACAATTGTAGAAATCAGGTATGGAAGAAGCCAATTGCATGACATAGTCTATTATCTTACATTCCTGTTTCATTGTTCCTTACCGTGAACTTCCCTCTGTATTTTTCAACTCCACAACCAATGGTGCTCTGCACTTCTTCCCATCTTAGCATCTGGAGGAAGGTATTTTATTTCTTAAGGGTGGTTACTAAGTTGGGTTTTTTTTTTGTTTGTTTCATTAATTCTTAGACAGGATTAGTAGCAACAGAAATAAATTATATTTATTTTACAAAACCTACTCACACTGATTATAATTAATTCTTAAAAAGATACCAGATATATTTGTGAATTTGTGTATTTATGAATTAATCCATTAGCAGTAGATTATTATAGACAAAATTTCAAGTAAAAAAATCAACTTTAACTAGTCTTGCTAGGCTTTCTGTTACACAATAAAATTAATTCACTGGTAAAAGCCAGAGGAAAAATAAACTTAAGTACACTTGCAATTTTCCACTTTGTATCAGAATATTCTTGAGATCTTAGGCAAATAAAAATTAATGGAAAAGCTCTTTATTAAGACTATAAAGAAAGATGACAAGGGTGGAAATAAACAACTTACACTGGAAGGAAGAATATGTAATTATTTCCAAGCTGCTGGGGTCTAGTTACAGTAGATTTGGGGTAATATCTTGAAAAGCTGTCAACTCAAATGTATTGTCACTCCAAAGTCGTTAATTACTGTTAGGTCCCATGTCAGTCAAGAGCCAGCAGTGAACTACTGGCTTTAGATGTTTCTATCCTGTGTGCTTGTTACTGTTCTGACCAGAACATCGAGTAAATCGTAACAGACACTTCCTCTGACATTTGCAAATAAATCTCCAAAGGGAGAGGGGACAGCTTTAGCCCCAAACATCCCCAGAGGGAGGAATTGTTTATTAGCCAGTCAAGTCTAGAAGATGACCCTAATATAACAAGGGGCTTATACAAAATACAACAATATAACGAACAGAGAAAAGAGCAGAGATTTCAGGGTAGGATGCCCCAGGAGAACTCAGCAGGAGACTGTCTGCCAGGGCTCTGCAAGGGAGGAGATGGGAGCAATTTTATCCTACAGATGGATGGTGCTCTCTGGGGATGAGCTCTCGGTCGAAAGCCCACAAGACGTGCTGGTCCTTTCTGGGGTTTTATTGTTTTGTTTGGTTTACAACCAGTTGTGCAAAGCATTAACAAAGTCTACCTGGCACTCACTTTGTCAGGAATTGAAAGGGAGACAATTGGATATAGAAAAGAGAACATTTTTCTGAAAAAAATTCCCAGCTTAGTTTAAGCATAGCTTGGTTATATTCCTCCTCTTCTCATCTATGTTCTATTAAAAATGTATCTATTTGAGTTGTTAGTGAATAAATGCTTTTAATTTCCCTTTACCTTATCATTAACCATTAAATGGAATTACCTGCCTTCAGGGTAAATGGATAACAAGACATGCCTTACATGGAGACTGGCAAATCCATTAAATGAAGACACTGGAGAAAACAAATAGATTAATTCCTCATCACACTATTATCTAAGCCCAAAGAGCAACACAGCAAGCTTTTATTTCAACTAGAGAGACCATGATCGAGGACTGTCTTTCAATGGCTGACAGGAACCAAAAAGTACGGCCCTCTAATGCAGAAAGATATTGGTTGAATCCTGACAGTCACAAAAGCTGTATTACAGGTGCTTATTTTAAAGTAACCTAAGAAAACCAACAACATAATTTTATCGCATTATCCTTTTCTTTTCCCTGTATCACACAGAGTTCAGTGTTCTTTTTGCCAAAAATAAAATACAACTTCCTAAGCACATGAAAGTATTTTCTGATGGCTGCAGTGTTGTAATAATCTTCAAGCATGTTTGATTCCAGCACTAATTCAGTAATCTAATCTTCAGGTTACAAAAGGGTGGGTAGCTGCACCAATAACTACAATGGAGGGAGAATACTACACCCATAGCACCAGGTATCAACAGATTTCTAAGGCACAGCTATTGTTTGAGCAGTAATCTACAAATTAGTTAACTAACGGGCAATAGCTGCCCTTCCTCAGCCCAGGTATCTTACCAGCATCAGCTCTGCTAAGTCACCCATGGCTTCTCCCTTCCACCACAACCATCCCCCATGGTGCAGAGGTCACTCTGCCAGCCAAGTGTCAAAATAACCAACCAGCTATTTTTGTCAGACAGGTGCCAGGGAGTCACAGCAGGGAATGCCAGCAGTGCAGGTTCACAACAGTCCAGATCTACTTCCTAGACCATGTCACAGTCTCCAATACAATCTGTGTATAGGAGACCAACACTGATACCAACCACCAGAGCCTCCCAAACAGCTTTGAGGAGCCCTCTACAACACCAACTCCTCATAGCCAAGTAAAGCGCCACCCAGTTTCCCCAGGGTTTCCTCAAGCAGAAAAGGACAAAAAAAACCTATTGCAAAAGCAGCTCTTGAGTGCTGCCAGTGATGAAAGAGCAAGGTCACCATTCCCCCTACTCTCTCACCCTTGGCAAGGCAGGATTCAGTGAGAAGACGTAATCATTGGTCCCTAGCAATACTGTGTTCAGCACACATCAATTTACAGTTCTGCCCAGGGTACTTACAGAAGTTAGAAGAGGATTTCTCACCTTCACCTCCAGCCTTCTGATCTTGACAGTGAATACTCTGCTTTTTAGTAAACACAGGACAGTGTCCAGACTATAAACATGTAAAGTCTCAAGTTCCTCTCATTTTCTCTAGTCTCTTCCTCACCCTCCCACTGTGGTATGAATTCCCTAGGGTGGTTCTTTCTACAGAGGCCACCAAACCCAGTTCCAGCAGCTGGTGCTGGGACAATGGTATTTTGCTGCTGTACATCCATCACTGCAGCTCTTTATGCTTTGACAGATTTTTTTGCACATTTTCTGCCTAACATGTAATATATCATTTGTAAATCATTGCTAATTACAATTTTCTGCTTTTGATGTAAAACTTTTCTCTCAGATAATTTACCTTTATTTTAATTTATAGTTATCTTTTCAGAAATAACTTAAAACTGAAATTCTTACCTTAAATTTATCAACTTCTGCCTTCGAACATGTTGCATGATAAGATAACACCTGCCGCAGAACAGAAGATAAAAAGCTGTTTTTGTAGACTTGACAGGTAGAAATAATAGGGCTCTGTACTGCAGCCTAATCAATGATGTTTAAAACAAATTTAATTTATATTTATGCATGGTAATTCAGTTCTGAATACCAGCATATAATAACTAATTGCAGGTTATCAGGTATACATTTGGCACTTATGTTGCAGTGAATTTTACGGGACATCATGGGCATTTTTTTTAATATTTTTATAACCTAGATCAGATTATAGGAGAATATATTAATGTATCAAACAGGGAGGGGTATGTGGCGAGAGGAGGAGAATTTCGCTTCCAGCCTTTAACTTGATGTAATGTGGAGCACTCCACAAAGAAAAACATTTTTTTATTTCTAAATAAAGCACTTTAGAGTGACACATTTATTGCTGGCAAAGAATTACTCAAATAAGAGACATTGTCAGCTATTTCTTTTAAAAGCTTGCTTTTTTTTTTTTTTTTTTTTTTTTCAGAGTTTGGGAAAAGAGAAAGATCAAAACCCCTTTCCATTCTTCTCAATATTCCCTTAAAAGCTTCAAAATAAAGTGGGTTTTTTTCTGCTCCTAAGTTGCCTTTCTGGTGTTTTCAGAGCTCTGTGGGTAGGAGGGAGCCTTGTGGGGAGCCGGGACCGCAGAGTCCCCACCTGGCGATGCAGGGATGTGGGGGATGCAGGGATGGGTGGGGGATGCAGCCCAGGGAAAGCCCCATGTCTCTGGCGAGGGATTTGCTGCAGGTTTCCTGCCTGGATTGTGCTCTCGCTGCTTCCCTGCAGTTTAATTAAGGTATTTTTCAGGCTTTGCGCGTGATGTGGATGCCCAAGCTGGGTCAAAACCTGTGGGCGCTGAGCTTCTGAACCCCCGAGCGAGCTCGAAAACAGCCTTTGCACTTATATCCACTAACGCTGGTGTTCCCAGCTGCCTGTGCCTCCACGGCACCGAGGCCACAGTGCCTCCATGAGCAGCTTCCAGCAGAGGAAGAGAAATGGGGACCCCGAGGCTTTCCCGGCTGGGAACGCAGCAACCTGTAAATAACACGGGGCACAGGTTGAGCAGAGCGCTGCACGCTGGGCCCTTCCCGGGACTTTACAGCATTAAAAGTGCAGCTGCTCGTGTATCTATTTATCCAGAGCAGTGTGAGGCCCCGAGCTGTTGCTAGAACGTGCCACGCTCGTTTGTTTCGGGGGAATGGGAGGGAAGGTGGCAATGAGCGGAAGGGGTGACGGAGCCTCTCCCGCGCCGTGCAGGCAGGGATGCCACGGGGCGGGGGACAGGTCCACTCTGATGTTCCAGAGCTTGGGTCTGGGATGAGAGGTTTTGGGACAGTGAGAGACTTTGAGAGAAGGAAACCAGATCCTTTGAAACCAGGCTGTGTGTGGGGTGGTTTTACCACATGGTACATCTATTCAGCCCCAGAGAACTGTGTCGCCGTAGTGTGGCCAGGGACATTTCACAGCAGGGGCTCAGGGCAGCCCCGCCATCGTGGTGTCTGTACCTCCATGGGCTCGGCATCAGCCCGAGAGAAGGAGATGGACCAGGCAGGGATGTGGGAGGCCAAGGATGAGACCTGAAGCCTTGGCTCCACCCTTGGCCTGCCCTCCCATCTTTGTCTATTGCCAAATACTCTTTAAATCATCTGTACTGGTTTGTATTTGTCATTTCATTAACTTTTCATCTCAGCTACTTGCTTTCTCCCCTAGATTATTCCACTTCTCTTGCTTTCCCCCTCTTCTGTTTGTTTTACTCTATAATTGGATCATTTGCAGTTTATAGAAAGGATGAGAAACAAAAGGTATTGGCGATGCAAGCACCCAAAATTATGTGTCAAGCTCAAAAAAAAAAGGAGATGAAACAGAAATCTGGATCCTCTTTCTTTGCATTCCAATTTCTGAATACGTGGAGCTCATTAGTTTCCCATGTCTCAGGATTTTTCTGTGCCCATAGAAACTAGAAACCTACTTTTAAGAAGAGCTGTAGTTGGTTGATTTGGGGGCCTGATGAGAAACAGCAATGTAAAAGGCCGTGGTAACTGTTCAGCGTTAAACCCCTCTTCTCTTGTTGGGTGAAGCTTCACGTTCAGGCCCGGTGCTTTTCCCACTGCCCCTTATAAAAGACAATCTGTTATTCTCGGTAAGAAAAGTAACAGAGATTTTAACGTGGATTACTTCAACGAGTAGCCACGGGCTGGTCACGAGCCAGGCAATGACCGTCAGCCAGGGCGGCACCGCGCACAGCGCTCATTCCCAGCGCAACGGGCGCTCCCAGCAAATCCGTGGCTGCAATTCCCAACTTCCAGCATCATCTGCCGGGAAACCAAGTCGCTGCTGTCCCTGACGAACTTGGCGTTTGGCAGCAATACCTCCAGAGCGTGAGTTTTACGGGCTGAAGCCCCAGGGCCCCTTCTCAGTACCCTGGCACGGAGCAGGCTGGGTGCCCGGAGCCGGGCACCGAGGGTGGATGCCGCGCGGAGCGGCTGGTTTTGGGACAACCTGCCGATGCCTGACCAAGGCTCAGACCAATTACTGCTGGCATGAGCCCAAGCCATCCATCTCGGCAGATTTCCCTCCAGGGGCTGCCCCATTAGTAGCAAATAACTAATTATTGCTGTCAGCTTTAATAAAAAAACATTAGTTGAAAGATATTTTTCCCCCCGTAACTTTCCAACGCCGTATAAATTACTGGAGTCAAAACTAACTTCTAAATTGAGTAATTCCAGACATTTGTCAGACTCCAAGAAATGCTTTAATTAGCATTGGTTAATAAAGTGTTTAGGTAATTAGGAGAACATTTGTCCTGCCCGTGCATTTTTTTTTTTTTTCCTGCTGCTTACGACAACTCAAAAAAATTAATTGGAATCCAGGCTTCAAGAATGATTGGGCTTTATTTATTTTTCCACTCTTCCTTTGTGAACAAGGACTGGTGAGACTATTAATGGCTACTGGTGGAAGTTGTCTCTACTGATCGAGTTTGGAATTTTTTTCCTCCTCTTTCTGGCTTTTTCCCTGATGTGGGGAGCATGGAGAGCGGGAGCGCGTCGGCTCTCGGGGGACGGATCAAAAGCAGCGACAGCAGCTGGTTCCCCATGGGGTGCCGGGAAGGATGCGCTCGGGGAGCAGCTCTTGTCTGCAGCAAACGCGGCGGTGCCAGCGACGCGTCTTTCTGTCGCTCCTTTGGGCCGAGGAGGCTGGAGCCTCACGTCGCTTCCAGCCCCAAAACCTGTCACTCTGCCAGAAACTGGCACGTCGAGCCTCGCCAGCCCCTCGCACCCTCGCTGACAGCTGCTGCCGTTGCCCATGGTCCGCAGCAGCCGCTCCCCATTCGCATCCTGGCTCCAGAGCCAACAGCACCGGCGCGGTGGTTTTCCACTGGATAGAATGGTTCATTTTCCCCTATCGGGACGACGAGGACCCTCAACAGCCAAATTACTGCTCTTTTTTTTTTTTTTTTTCAAATGGAACTGCTCTTTAATTGTGCTCAGCAGCCGCAGGGGGCTCGGGGTCAGGTGGAGCGGGGTGGGGGGAAGGGGTTAAGGGCAGCCTGGGCCGGCAGAGGAGCACAGCTGTCCTCGGTCAGGGGGATTTGCAGCCAGGCTGGCAGGAACTGGGCCTGCCTGGCTATAAATGAGGTGCTGCGGGGAGCAGGGGCTGTTTGGGAGAAGGTTTGTGTGCTCGAGGGAGGAAGGGGGTGGAGAAGCAGGAGTTTTTTTAGCAGTTGGATGCAGGGCTCCAGTAAGCCGCTAGCAGACCTGCAGCGCTTTCCCTGGAGAAGGTGATGGTGACTGGAGGGCAGTGAGCAAGCCCTGGAAGTGAGCACGGCGTCTGGCACAGAGGTGAGGCTCTTCAGGTCTGGATCCAGGCTCCTCTTGAGGTTTCCACCTTGTGCTTGTGATCTGGGAAGTTCTGCTCTCAAAACAGCTTCCTCTGCCTCTGCAACTGTCTCTCTCACGGCCATTTTAGCAGCCAGCTTAAACCAGCTCAACATATTGTTGTCGCCTTGGTGGAGAACAGAGGTGTCTGACAGATTCTTATGCTTCGGATTTAAAAATGTAAGGACCAGTTAGTCTTGAGGATATCCTCCTGCAAAGGTCTTTCTGAGTTTTAAAAAAGATGTGTGAGTGAACTTGCATCTTGCAAACCGCGTTCAGTGAGAGCTGAAAGCCGACGCTGCTGCTCAGCAGGTCCCGGGGCCGTGTCCGAGTGAATGCTTTGCATTAGTTACTGCTTCTCAGCCTTTTCAATCGATACATTAAGTGACTCTGCAATTAGTTTGCTTGTCTGGCTTACGGAAGTGTGGGAACTGGGAGGAACGTGGGTTTTTCTGGTCTAATTTGGGCTCACTGCAGAGAGGGGTCCGTTCACACAGCGCTGGCAGCCCTAAAACCCTTTGGCTCCGCAGTCCAGGAGTCCTTGGCTCCCTCTGCACCAAATCCCAGCCTGTTGTGTCCGTGAACTTCTCCGAGGAGGAACTGTGTATTTTTCTGGTGGCTGATCCCCCCGCCTGGAGAGAGAAAGGCTCCAAGAGGCTGCTTGGCTCTTCAGGGCCAGATGATGTCCCAGCCCTGAACCTCAGGTGGGAAACTCTGCAGAGTCCTGGCAGGGAAGGGCAGGGCTCAGCTTTCACCCTCTACCCCCTGGGGAGTTAAACCCAGCACTTCCCAGTTCTTTTAACCCATGGTGATATGTCACTGATCAGCACAATTGGTTCTAATAGCTCCCCAGGTAGATTCAGGAGAGCAACGAGTTGAACATAAAAATCCCTTTATTATTGCCATTTTGCTTTTATATACCCATCAAGCTTTCATATTTAATCTCCTACATCACAATAGCTGATCATTTTTAACATTTGACATTGATAAAGTGCCCACTGCTATTATTCTGACATACTATAAAGCATTACACCCATTTGCAATAGAAAAGGCAAAGAATCAATACTCAGCCCCATTTTCCAGCACAGCAGTAAATCACGGGGAGCCTAACAAATTGTTTTAAATAGAAGCACCTTCAGAACCAATAAAGAGCCCAACTGATCCCTGTCCGTTGTCATATCTGTCAGACATCTTTTCTGTTAAATAGGCAGCGGGTGTTCACCAGAAAAAGGCCAGCACACCACCTCGGTCCTCAGAAGAAGGTCCGTGGGGGGCCCTACTGGGGGTACCTGTTGCGGGATGCAGTGTAAGTTCCTTTGGGATGCACTTAAGATCCTTTGTCAGGAGATGCCTTACAGCTTACCTCTGGCAAGGGTGAAGGTTAGAAAGCCCATAAGCTAAACGAGATTCAGGAGGTGAAGTGCTGCACCCGGCGGTTCAAAGAAAATTGATGTTCTTGATTCTCCCCAGCTCCGCAGCGGGGCTGCGAGGTCAGTCCTTTCCCGAGGTGTCGCAGAAAATGGTCCCAGATTGCTTATATTTTATGCGTTTGTTGCTGGAGAGCAGTGAACTGGCCGTGAGTGAGGGCATCTCTGTTTCCCCCGGTGATGCTCTGGGGGATGGTTGCTCACTGTGGGCTGGGGTGTTCTCGGGGTGCTGGGGGCTTGCTGCACCAATGCCCCTTGGGGTGAGGGCTGAGTTCCCCCAGTGGAATCGGGCGTCGTCTGGCATTTTTCATGTGGATGTCCCTTCCTGCCAGACCTGTGAGCTCACGAGTCCCGGGGTTTCCACGTGGGTTTGCTTCGTCGTGAGTCGTGTGCGTCCCTGCATGACCTCCACCCATCTGTCTTCTGTGTACCTCTGTGTGGTGGGTGCTTAGTCATGGAAAGGTAACATTAAAAAAACCATGCAGTTCTTACAGCTGAGATAATGTGAACCCCGCGTGCATAGTTTCAGGATGTTTTTGGCACATCTGCTGTCAAATAGCTGCTAAATAATATGGTTTCCCTGGATTGACTGATTTCTAGGAACCTGGCTCCCAGACCCCAAGGATGACATTTCAAGCACATCCTCCTTTCATTTGTAAGGGATTAGATGAACATGTTTTGACAAGATTGATCATATGGAGGTTCAGATGATTTCTCTTTGTGGCTTCAATCTATAGCTTGTAGAACTGATAGAATATTACCGTGTCTCATTAAAATAATGCGCGTCTGCCGGGCGCCGCTCCATGCAGGGAAACAAAGGTTTGGGGAGTTCCCTCCGCCGCAGCCGCTCCCACCTCACCTGCCGCAGCCTCTGCAGAGGTTCACTTGGTCCTTTTGGAGATGTGTATTTAAAGCTGTTCCTCTTTGCTGCCCCCTGAAAGGGTCACGCCGAGACGAACCGTGCCACTAATGCCAGCCGGGAGCAGGAGGCAGGGTCTAGTTCCTCTGCTTCTGCATGGGAAAGGTGCTGCCTCTTTAGCTATAACCTTCCTGTTATTCTCACCCCTAACTACATTTGGAGAGGGGGCTGTGCCTGCCGCAGTGCTCGGGTGCTGGTGAGGATGCCCCAGGAGGCTGTTCGTGTCTTTCAGGCCTTCATCCTGCAGAAGGTTCTGCAGTTTTGTGCACTGAGGCTTGATGGTGGAGTCAGATTTGCCCCTGCAGGATGAGGTTTTTTTGGAGTTCGTGCTCTTTGTTTCAATTTCATTAACCTTGTGACCACTGTCGTAGGCTGTCTGCCTGCTGTGGCTGTAGGGAAAAAAAATAAAGAGGAAAAAAAAAAGAATTCTTTAAAGTCAGACCAATGTCTTTAATCCCTAAAGCCTTGGAAGGCCTGAACTGGCTTGGTCTGGCTTCAGAAATATTCGAGCCTGTCAGTTCCACTTGCAGAGGGAGGGGTAAGTCACTGGCACTGGGGAATCGCTGGTTCAGAAGATGTGAAGATCTGCCTCGGGGCTGGGGTGGGGGCCCCGGACCCCCTTGGGGTTGGTGACTTTGGCAATGCCTTGTTAGGGTGCTGCACGGAGAGGCCAAGTAAAGACCAGCGCTCAGTGGTGGTGGATGCTGTGCTAGACATCCCCCCCTCCAGTGCAGCCATCAGTCCGAGCGCGACCAGTCGGCTTTTAAACTGTTTTCTGTGAAATTGCTGCTGGTGCCAGCGGGACTGTTGGGAATGGGGCAGGAGTGTGGGAAGAACAAATGTGTTTCTTCCAAAAGCTGAATGCAGAGCCACCAGAACGCTTTGCAGGGCCAGGCTGGTCCCGGTTTGTCCCAAATGACTTGTGTTTTCCTCTCCTGCTAAGTCACGGCTGTTGATAACGTTGGTCTTAGGAATGTAGCCAAAGGGAAGTGGGAGATGACTTCTTTTCTATCCTGTTCTTGGCTTGTGGACATGACTTATCTCCTTCCTGGCTTGGTCCAGGTTTAGGAAGCCATTACCCTTGGATGGCAGGTGACAGCAGTAATCTTCTAGGGATGCGCTGGCAATTTGCATTGCTGCATTATGCATGGGCAGAAAACACAGAAATAAAGTACAAGGAACAGGAAATCATTGTGGTGTTTTTAATCTGAAAGGTGAGATCGAACTGCTGTTTGTAGGCTCCCTTTAATGGCCCCTCAATTGGTAATTAGTGTTATATTATCACATATCTTTAATAGAATATTGATGCTGTTGGCAGAGATATAATCCCAGTGTCAAGAGTAATTCCCCTCTTGCCAGCGCGTTGCCCTTATTACATATGGGCCCGGCAGAGCCGGTCGGGAGGCTCGGCTGATGCATCTCAAATCAATTAGAGGCAGCACTTCCCCACGAGTGACTTACGGGGTGTCAGAGCTACGCATATTAATGAATTGCTTTGGGAGTGTGAACTGCTGGGGAGGGGAGGAGGTGCTGGCTTGGTCCGACTCCTGCCTGCTGCTTGCTCTGGTTCGACTGGAGCCTTGGGGACCCAACGCCTGTTGCTGGATGTGCAGGAGAGTGGGTGCAGAGCTGGGCAGAGTGCTCGGCTCATTTACCAAAGAGCCCTCAGGTTCTCTTTGAGAGCAGGTGAAACAGTAATAGTTACCAAGCAGTGCGAGGTCGTCTCTACCTGCAGCACAGAAATGCTGTTCAAGTGAAATCAGCATGGACCTGTTTATTCCAACCAGCTCCCAAGTCCTTTCTGGGCTGAATTTAGCCCTGGTGGGGTCCTGCAGCCAGCCCCTTCCTCTGGTGCGCGGGCATCCTCTCCATGACATGGGGCGTCGTTCCCACCTTCACCACAGTCTTTTCTTGTGCTGGAGCCTGAGAGGTCTCGTAAGCAATGAGCACCAGGCCCTCTAATTAGTTAGCAAAGGCCATTTTACTACTTGTACTTGGGCACTATGGGTAGAGTGGCTTCATGGATTGCATCCCACCTCCTCCAGATGTGCACGTACACAGGCACAGGTCAGAAAGATGTTGCAAGTGCCTCTCAAATGACGGCAAAGGGCAATCGGGATCGATACTTCCCCTGCTAAAGACCGCGGTGTTTCTGGCTCTCCGTGTGCTGCTCTCCCTCCTTCCCTCTGTTGTGAACGATGGAGCCCTCCTTTCCCCGTGCTCTTGCCAAAGATTTCTCTGCCATCTTTCAAGGGCACCGTCAGCCCTGGGCAGTGGAGTGCAGGCAGCATCCTTCAGCCTGTCCGATGGCTCTGGCGTGCTGGGGAAGGCTTTCCGCCAGAACAGCGTGAACCTTTAACTCCCTTCTGCTTCCCAAGCCCTCGGATGTGCAGCGAGATCCCTGGTGGGGCTCCAACCTGGACTTCTCCCCCGGGATGGCTCCTTTGCTGCCCTCCTGCTGGGATGGCTCTGGCAGCATTGATGGATGTGTTTGCGGGAAGAGCGCGGCGCCCCAGCGGAGCGATGCTGTGCGTGTTCCTGGTACATCGTAATGTCAAATATCAATCACGCATGATAAACACAGTTTGAAAGCAAAGGACACTTCAGAAGAACGGGAGAGAGGAATTTCGGGGCTAATTCAGACCTCGTGACAGACTTGGTCCCCCTAGAGCGGGATGGTGCTGGAGAGGTGACCCCCAAGAGTGGTTCATGGAGGAGCGGGGTTTCTGTGCAAGCTCAGCACCTTTGTTTTCCCCCAGGATGAAAATTTGATGACTGCAGAAACCATTGTTCCAAGACATCTGTAAGGAGCATCCCATGCTCCAGGCCAGTGTAAGTGTCCCCCAACCCTCTGAACTCCTCAACTGGTAAAATC